>QXTE01000044.1:8287201-8508869 GCA_003942145.1 Platysternon megacephalum
CTCTTCCCCTCTCAGAGCCCAGCTGTGGGCCCCCACCCGGCCCAGATACCCGCACCACCTCCCCCCCAGAGCCCAGCTGCGCGGGGTCCCCCCAGCCCAGACACCCATCCCCCTACCCCTTAGAGCCCCGGGATCCTGAGGGAGAAACAGCCTGATGCTCCGTCCGGGGCTTGCACAGAGTTTCCTGTGCGCCACCCCTCTCCTTCCCTCAGGGCGTGTGGGGAACTGCAGCTGTGAGGAACCCTCTCTCCCCCTCCCTCCGGCAGTGTTTTCAATGTGTGAGCTAGGCTCTGCCGGGTCCAGCAGCCCCTAGTGGCAACCAGCAGCACTACAGCCCATTTCTGTGGGAGAAAGAAAATTCTGTGCAAAAAAATTAATTTCTGCAAAATTCTGCATTGCACAGTGGTGCAGAATTCCCCCAGGAGTAATACAAGTAGAATATTGATGAAGCTTTAAAAATACCTAGGCCCTGTCATTTTGGTGTTTTTAAAATGTTTTTTTTTTCTAAATAGCTCAAAAGATTGATGAGCTGGAGGCAGCTTTGCGTAAAAAAGATGAAGACATGAAAGCAATGGAAGAAAGATATAAAATGTACCTGGAGAAAGCAAGAAATGTGAGTGGTACATTTCAATATAAATAAAGTCTCTCTTCTCTCCCCTCCCCATCACCCCACCTCTATGAATCAGTGATGCTGACAGGCTTCTCAAATATCCTGTATTAAAAGTGGTTTTATCTTACGTTTTTAGGCCAAATTCCTTGGTTATTGTAACTTGCATGCAGCATAGTGTAGAATATAACCCCAAATATGAAAAGCTGTTATTGACACTTGGCATCTTCTGTCATACTTGTGTCTTTCATTTGGATTTCACTGTTGCATGTTTTATTTCCAGCTGAAATGTGAGGTTGCTGAAGATGAAATATCAAGCATAATATATTCATTTTCTTTATACAGGTGATAAAAACCTTAGACCCCAAACTAAATCCAGCATCAGCAGAAATTATGTTGCTGAGAAAGCAGCTAATAGAGAGAGACAAAAAAATTGAAGCACTGGAGGTAAAACTTATATCTCTTCTTGTTTTTCTTTTAAAATCTTATTGTATGTCCTAAGTGGAGATCTCACTTGTGTGTGAGACACTCAAAGAGTCTCTTTGATTCAGTTGCCTTTCTACTACTCGAACTGCTCAACCTATCAAGCACAGAGATTTGACCTTGATTTGCTGACATTCTATCCTGAGGTGAATCTGTCAAGACTGTTCGTTTGTGTGTGTGTGTGTGTGTATGTATGTATATATATATATGTATGTGTATGTATATATATATATATGTATAATAAAAGGTGTTTATTTTTAAGGTTAAGTGTTTTATTCCTTATGAAAAGTAGTTTAACTATAGTGCTACCAGTGCACTATGGTAATTGGAAATCTGTATAATACCATGCATTGTTGAATGGAAAGTATGACTTTTTAAGTATAATTTAGTCTGTTACATGTAATGAGTTATGTATTTTGATATAGAGTTATTAAAATAATATTAGAGACACTAAAATATTACACAGGTTATACTAAAAATGCTGTTCCTAGTGACAGCTACTTGGGTAAATATAAAATTTCTAAACACAGTTTTTAAATCTTTAAGGGCCTGATCCTGCATTTGTTGTGCACTCAAAATTCCCATTGACTTTTCTGTGTACTGACGGTAGACTAGGACCCTAGATTATTAAATCAGTGTGGATAATTGCTCTTTTATGGCTGCTAATGCAATGGAATTACGACTTTCTGAAATATTTGCACTGAACATACCCTTGATTATATATCTCCACAAAAAGGTTTCCTGTTTACAGTGATGCATTATTTAAAATTTTTATCCGTCTGTCTTGGTAAGGGGTGGTTCCTTTTCTTGCAATAGTCTATTATAATAATAAACAATTTCATCACTTTGATAGGCACTTTTGAAAATCCATATAATTGTTTACGCTGTTTTAGTTGCAGTATTTGTATATCACACTACTGTATGTGTTTATCTCAGTCAAGTCCTCTAAGGAGAGTGGACTCTGATAAAGTTTATATAATTATCTACACTTTTCAGAACTTTTGGGTACTTAAGATTCCCTTGTCTATTTATAAATCTGTTTATCTTTCTCTCTAGAGTGAATGTAAGATTGCCAAGTTGCGTGATTATGAAGAGAAGCTAATTGTATCTGCATGGTATAACAAGGTGGGTCGAAACAATCTACTTGTCTGTCAGTATGGTAACTTAAAAGTCAGAAGTACTCAGGATGAGCTTATAAACAATTTGAAACTATAATTTTCTTGCCGTCTTGATCTGTTCCATACTTAAAGCCTGTTTCATTGAATACTACTGAGGTGATTTTGAGACCTGGATTACCTTTTTAGATGTGTTACAAATTTGGTTACCTATGGGAGGAAAAACCCATTTCTCTACAGTTCTCTTTGCATAGATATCAAGGATGAAGGCTAAAATAGCCTCTTTCTAAAACAATAGCATATATGATAGGCAGGGCTACTAGCACCGCCTAGTATTAAAGTTGCCTGACACTTCCCATTAGAAACTCATATTTTCAGTTGCTTAACAAGCTATTTTGGTTATCTGCCAAACTTTAACTCAAATTCTGCATACGGGGTGTCTGCATCAGGCTGAATTGTTTTTGGAAAGTTTTTTTCAGCCAAAACAGTTCAGCCATTTGTAAGAACAAAGTTACAGAAAAATATTTTGCTTCAGTCTTCCCTAAAAGGGTTAATGGTATCGAAATACTCAACACAAATAATATTAACAACAAGGGAAAAGGGAATGCAAGCCAAAATGGGGAAACGGGTTAAAGAATATTTAGATAAGTTAGATGTATTCAAGTCGGCTGGACCTGATTAAATTCATCTTAGAGTACTTAAGGAACTAGCTGAATCAATCTCTGAACCGTTAGCAATTCTCTTTGAGAATTCATGGAGAACAGGTGAGGTCTGGAGAGGACTGGAGAAGGGCAAACATAGTAGCTATTTTTTAAAAGGGGAACAAAGACGACCCAGGGAATTATAGACCAGTCACCCTAAGTCGATACCTGGAAAGAACTTGGAACAAATTATTATGCAATCAGTTTGTAAGCACCTAGAGGAAAATAGGATTATAAGGAATAGCCAGCATGACTTTGTCAAGAAGAAATCATGCCACACCTACCTAATTTCCTTCTTTGGCAGGGTTACTGGCTTTGTTGATGGGGGGAGAAGCAGAAGATGTGCTATATCTTGATTTTTAGCAAGGCTTTTGTCACAGTCCCACTTGATGTTCTCATAAGCAAACTAGGGAATATGGTGTAGATGAAATTACTATAAGGTTGCACAACTGGTTGAGAAACCATACTCAGAATGGTTATCAATGGTTTGCTGTCTAACTGAGAGGGTGCATCTAGCAGGGTTCCACAGGGATCAGTCCTGGCTCTGGTATTAGTCAGTATTTACATGAATGACTTGGATAATTGAGTGGAGAGTATGCTTATGAAATCTGCAGATGACACCAAGCTGCGAGGGATTGCAAGCATTTAGGAGGACAGGATTAGAATTTAAAACCACCTTGACCAATTCAAGAATTGGTCTGAAATTTACAAGATTAAATTCAGTAAAGACAAGTGCAAAGAACTACACTTAAGGAGGAAAAATCAAATGCACAACTACAAAATGTGGAGTAACTTGCTAGGCAGTAGAACTACTGAAAAATATGAGTGTTACAGTGGATCGCAAATTGAATAGGAGTCAACAGTGCAATGCAGTTGCAAAATATCATTCTGAAGTGCTAATAACATTCTGAAGTGTATTAACCAGAGTGTCATATGTAAGACATGGGAGGTAATTGTCCCTTTCTATTTGGCACTGGTGAGGCCTCCGCAGGAGTACTGTGTCCAGTTCTGGGCACCACACTTTAGGCAAGATGTGAACAAATTGGAGAGAGTCCAGAGGAGAGCAACAAAAAATGATAAAAAGTTTAGAAAACCTGATCTGTGAAGAAAGGTTAAAAAAGCTGGGCATGTTAGTCTTGAGAAAAGACAACTGAAGGAGGACCTGATAAGTCTTCAAATATGTTTAGGGCTGTTGTAAAGAGGATGGTGATCAATTGTTTTCCATGTCCACTGAAGGCAGGACAAGAAGTAATGGGCTTAATCTGCAGCAAGGGAGATTTAGGTTAGATATTAGGGAAAAAAACTATCTAACTATAAGGGTAGTTACGCACTGGAGTAGGCTTCCAAAGAAGGTTGTGGAATCCCCATCACTGGAGGTTTTTAAGAACAGGTTGGACAAACACCAGTGAGGGATGGTCTAGGTATACTCGGTCCTGCCTCAGTGCAGGGGGCTCAACTTGATAACTAACTTCTCAAGGTCCTTTCCAGCCCTACATTTCTATTATTCTGTTTTGCAGTGTTTACTCCCCCAGCCCCACCCTCCCCCAAAAATACTTTTTCCTCTGAGAACCTCTAGTACCCCCATGCTTTGGAGCAGGATCTTGAACTTTGGCACAGGGGTGGCCTTTGCGTTAGGGAATATGCCTTTTGCGGTCTCCGTGAAAATCCACTCAAATTTGGCTAAGTTATAAGCCTTTGAAATTTTTCAATTCCCATGTGCTCATAGAGAAGACTTTAGAGTTCAGAGATTTTAGTTGCTTAAGTTTCTGTCTTCATTGAGCATGCTCAAGACCCTCACAGTTCCTCCATGTGGCTAGGGAAAAGAATGGAGTGGATTGGGACAAGAAGACTGGGAGTGATGAGGGGAAATAAACTTGACTGAAAGCCAGGAATGGGGCAGGGAGTGGGAAACGGGACTGGGACATGCAATGCAAAACTTCAGCTACTTTTGATTAAAAAGATGTCTCATTCGCTTATTTTATTTCTTCCCAGAGCCTGGCTTTCCAGAAGCTCAGTATGGAATCCAGACTGGTGGGTAGCAGTACCTGCAAAGACCCTGGGCCATGCCCTCCTGGACGCTCTTTCCTAGCACAGCAACGACATGTCACCAACGCCAGACGGAATCTCTCTATTAAAGTACCTAATGCAACATCAGATTAAACAAAGGAAACGTTTGCACTAAAGTGTCCTTAAAATATTTTGTGGCTTCCATTGTAACTACCTGACCGAGGAAGAGGTTGTGATGCTGGGCTTCAGCTATTTTAACATCAAAACTTATTGAATACACAATGGTAAATTAATTTGGTGAATGGTTTCTAAAAATCATCAGCACACGTAGTCTACTAAAGACTGTTGCACCAGCGACCTTTTCTAAAAAGCAGCACCTAGATGGAAGTAGATTTGAATAACTGAAGTATGTGTTTACAAGCACAGCTTTAAAGATTTATATTTGTCTTCATAGTATATTGTATATAAATACAAAAAATTGACAATATATATTATATTTAATATTTTTAGTCTGGAATTGACTGATTTTTTTTTAACATAAGAACAATTTTTGGAAAACATCAGAAAACTGATAACAGTAGGTATATTTGCTGGATCTTTATAACATAAAGAAAAATCAGTCCTTTGGCTAGAAGTGTCCATAGTTTTAAAATGATGCATTTGTGAATCAAGAGAATTTTGGCATTCCAAAACTGTTTAGTGACTTCAGGATTTAACTTTTAAAACGGAAGATATATCACTATCTCAATCAAGAAGCAGAAAGTTTCAATCTACTTAAAATGGTAACTACTTAATTTGTTTAAATTTGTGTATATACTTCTTAAGGAAAACCTGTCTTTAATGTGCTGAATTCACTAAAGCCAAAAAGTCTGTCTGTTTGAATTAATGTAGTAGTCAATAATGTTTTTTAAAAAAACAACACTTTTAAAATGTAGTTGTATTATATAATTTTTATTACAGTCTTTGGGAGGGGGGAAATCCCTAATATTTATTCAGTTCAGTTAAACAGCTTTGCGCATAGAAATCACTCTCTCATTCCTCAGGTTTTTATATATTTTCTTTAATTACTGTGAACTAATCACATCAAGCAGACAGGCTAATGGAGAGATCTTTGCGCATGGTTAGTAACATAGATTGTTTGGCATGGAAAAGATAAAGGTACAAGACATCCGGTATCCCAGACCTTGGAAGATGAACATAGCTAGATGGATTGGTGTGAAATTTATGTGTATCATTAAATTTATTAAATGTAATTTGGGATATTGGCGATTATGTATTATCTGTATTTTCTGACTTCTAAACCAAACTTTGTACTTTGGGATAATTTAAGCATTATACCCAGATGTATAGACACTCTTTCCTTAAACTTTAATAAAAATTTGTTTCACACCTATCCATACAACACTTCAGTTGACATTTGTTTACAAAATTTTCACATCAAAAACTTACAAAAAAGCACTTTTAAAAAAGATTTTTGAATTTTCCATGATCTTTATAAACTGACTAGACCAGTTTGTCACATCAATAGTAAAATAACACAGTGAATAAAGTCACAGCAGACTTAAAAGAAACCTAATCTAGCAAACTAAGGTAAAGATGTGAGGCTACCATACCTATAGTACAGTAAACATCACGTGCTTGGATTAAAAGAATGTGTGTATCTTTTCAATATTAAAGCCATATTAATTTGAAAGCTGGACTCAATTTTGCTTGCAAAATTCAAAATTAGGTCTTTTTGAGTTTGTAATGAAATATGAATTTTGAGTAGCTTTGCATTTCATTAGATACTTCACAAGCCTCTAAATAAGGCTTATCCTTTGATCTCTTGCTGCCCTAAGGTCCTGATAATTCTGGAAATGGACCTCCTGCATGATTCCACAGGAAAAGTCTGTCCACTCATTGAGTTTGTGTTTCTTTAAAAAAGTGTTTTGCTCTCTTTACAGTATTATAAATATTGGCATTCAATTTGATTTCCTCCTAAAATGTTTATCAATAGAGAAAGCTGAAATCTAACCGTATACTACACTTATTTGTAATAAATATTCTAATTGCATTATTGTTATTTTGTCTTTCAAGTTCCATCCTGCAGAATTCTGTGCTTCTGTTGATGTCTCTTACTGATGCATTGATATTGCTGGATTGTGTTTTTGTATGTTTCTAAGCTTTGATTGCCTACTATTTGATTGAAATGGGTGGGTGGGTGGGAAGACAACTTTTGCAGATGTCTTAGCATGACTCTTATGTTTAAAAGGTTTGGTATTTCAGTATGTTTTGTGAAATGTGGAACAGAATTATCACTAATAGCATTGAATAGGTGTTTTTCCCTGTAAATGCGATTTCACAAACACGGTAATTCTTCGGCTTCCTTTTGAAAGCACTCATCTAGAATATAGTCCTAATGGATTCTGTCATACGTTATCACATTAGTGTTGCAGTGTCAATATCAAAAGTCAGGTGCTAGTAGGAATAGAACCCTTTCCCCAACCCTTCTCAAAACTGCAGACACCAGTTCCAAAGAACTTGAATAAAGAATATGATCCCTTTTACTTAGCTGAGGCTATGTCAGCTAAGTAGCAGTAAGCATATTAGTGGTTACTCAAGGACAGCTTGGATCTTCAGAGAAGGATTATCCGTATGAGGTGTTTCTGGGATGGCCATCACTATGTATTTAGCTGTCAGATGAAATTTTACTTAGAATTATTGGAACTGGTAAAGCAGTATGTCACTTCTTTACCATCTGTTCAGGACTAGTTAGAAGTTGTAGAAGAACTATTTTCACAGGTCTGGTTAAATTTGGACCTCCACCTGCGAGTGAGGAATTGATCAACAGACCTCAGTATTTGATCACGAGCCATTAATCTACTATTCATTTCCACTTGTTTTAAGGTGGTATAATAAAAGATGCAGTAGGATTAACCTTTATATTGAGCATGTTTTGAGAATCTTTATTGATGGCACGCTCTTTAGAAAAGTGTTGAATTATTTAGCTACAAATTACTGAGCTGTGTACAATTGGTATTGTTTCCCAGATTTACTTACTGTGGACAGTTGGGGTGATCCAGAGACTAGGTCTATTTGCTGTCTCATGATAAATCTAATTTATGTTGTGTCCAGATGTCACAGCTATAAATGCACACAGATTATTAAATGAGATAATTGACTCCCGCTGTATTTCTCCAGTACAGCTAATAATGTTGGAAAGAAGTAACTTTCTAATAAAGCTGGTAATATAGATCCAATGATGAAAGAAAAAATCCCCTTGGCACCCTATGTTGTAAATTACTAGAGTGTTGTTTCATGGATGGTTTTGGGGATAGAGATTTCACCTGGTGTGAGACCATTTAATTTAATTTGTAATAAGATATTTGTATGGGATTAACTCTGCCCCTTTGGTTGAAATATGGCTGTTCTGGTGGTTTCCATTAATAATCCTAATTTTGGATTATTAGATTTCTGTCATTCCTAGGTGTATCAGGCAGCTTTAACACACCTATATTTTAAGAGATTAAGATACATTCAGTGAAATTAATGAAAATTTCACCTAATACTGATTTTTTTCTTAACAAGAAATATGCAAAAGTATTCTCTTTTCTATCATAAGCATTTACTTGGTGACAACTAGTAAAAGCAATACTAATGTTTTATTTAAGCAGTCATAGATTAGGAATTTTTTTAAAATAACAAATGCTACTTAGTTAATGATGTCTGATAAACTAACTTTCCCAAACCTTTTACTTTTGTTTCCACTCGTTCTGCCAGGTTTGAGGTTTACTGTGTATCAATGTCTAAATTTTCTGTTTTTAAAACAAACGTAAAGACTGTGTTATCACATAGAACTGGAAAAAAATTGCACTAATTTTTAAACTCTGGTTTTATTCTTTCTCTGGAAAATATTATTTTATATTCACATAAACATTTTTAAAATGAATTCAGTGGTCTCTTTATTTTAAGTACTGCATTTAGTAGTCCTTATACCATAAATTCTTTGTGATAGGAGCTGTGTCTATCCCTTAGTTTGTACAGTGTCCTGATCAGCACCTTTGGGTGCTGTCATAATTACTGTGCCTAAAATGTTTGTAGCTTACAAGCTATAGATTTGTTTAAAACAATCTCGAGCTTCTCGTTCTTGCCATTAAAGTCCTGCATAACTTAATTCCTCCTACCTTTCTGCTCTTGTTTCCATTTAAGCTACATTACTAACTTTTCTTCAAGTGATTGTCCATTTGTATTCCACTTTTAGCAGTGCACATGCACCTCATGCACGTGAGATTGGATTATTTTGTCCATTTGGGACTGCACCTACACCCCACATGCCCTCTGGTGTTTTGTAGCCAAGGGTATAAAGGGCAGAGCGGCCACAACTGCCCATCGCTTCTTCTTGCCTCCCGGTGGCAGTGAGATGGAACCCTTTCAGCATTCACATCTTTCTGCAAGTGTTCTCTAGTTTTGAGTTTAGTATTCCTTAATATGGTAGTCCTTTTTTATTTGTGTTGGCAAATTAAAAATAAAAAGACAGTGCTTCAGGAGTGCATGGGTACTGGACCCCACAGTCCCCAAAACATGGCAGAGTCTAAATCCACAGGATTTAAATTATGTCCCTCCTGCAAGGCAGCTGTTCATATCAGTGATGGAGAATCAAAATGCTGCTTCTGCCTCAGTGAAGCATATATAGCACTTAAGTGCTTAGTTTATTGCCTTTTTTTAAAAAGGACACAAAAAGTGAGGGAATCCTTCCAAAAAACGTTTTTCCTTCTGAAAAGATCTCTGAATGCATCTTCTGTGCCATATGAGGAAGAAACTGGACCAGATTGTGTCTGCTACTGCTTCTTTTAGCCCCAGGACCACCACAAGCTCCAGACTTTACATGTTTATGGAATTGTCAAGAGCCTCCAAACCCTTCTCAATACAATCTTCTGAGGAGAGAGGGAGGGAAGAGCACTGCTGAGAGTGATAAGAAATAAACCTCTCTCTGACTGGCACCAACTAGAATGACAGGCACTTTGAGGCCCAGATCAGGTACTGCTGACTGACACCTGAGCACTGATTGGTCACCAAACACCAGCCCGTCAGGAGCCAATGTGTACCTCTTTCTATACTAGCACCTAATATTGGAGTGCTCTGTGCCCTCATCCACTACACCTACCATGCAACCAGCTAATGTTGAGGGAAACACTCCTAGAACTGACTTTCTTGGTACCAGGAAGATTCACAGTATTGCTTGACTTGGAAGTAACCAAACAACCAGAGTCATCATTGCTGGGCGTTGTAAAGAAATTCCTAGTACCGGTGCCATTTGCCTGTATCGGCCACCTCAGTTCCTGCACAGGACACTTCAGGATCCTCTAGAACTCCAAGAAGGATGGCTCATCCTATGGAGGAAATGTATTTTCTTCTCCTCTGCATCAGAGCAAAGTGGAGACATGTTGCCCATGTACTTACCACACTCTCCCAGCTATGAGCCAAATTACTCCAACAGAGGATACTTTTTCAGAAGGGGACATCAGGAGATGTGTGATGAGCCCCTCTTCTGTTAATCTCCGTGGCCAACAATACCAAACCTGTCCAATTCATTCATGGCCATTGGGGGCCCTTTGGGGGATGCCACCAAGAAGAAAGACTTCAGCCAGGTGCTCCTGCCTCCAAAAAGTGGGTCTCCTTGACTTCTTGGGACCTCAGAAAGGTTAGCTGGTCCACCATACTTCTCAACGTCTGGACTAGGACACAGAGCAAGATGATAGTGGCTGTCCATCTGATACCAGTGGCAGTATCATTTGATGAGGCCATCACCCCAGCTTTTCCAACCCAGTCAGATGACTGCCAGATCCTCCAATAGCTTTTCCAGTGAATGACCAGTACCCTGAAATTCCAGTAGGCATAGTGCAGGAGAAGTTACACAAATTTGTCGACATTGTGCAGTCCCCAGAAGCACCTGCCACCTTTAGTGACCCCAGTAGTAGGTATTCTAGATTACTTGCTAGCTCTCAAGTGTTTTTGACTCTCTAGCTCTATAAGAGTCCATTTGGAAGCTATTTCCTCTCATCATCCAACCAAAAGTCACACCCAATGGTTCCTAGATTTCTCAAAGGCCTCATTCATGTCTTTCCACTAGTCTGAGACTTCACCCATCTGAGACCTCAGTGTAGTATTATCAGCATGAAAGGGCCCTGCCCTTGAACCTTTAGCAATCTGTTCTTTGTACCACCTTTGTGTGAAGACAGCTTTCTTGGGGCATGTCTACACTTACAGCATTGTAGCGGCGCAGCTGTACTGGTGTGTGTGGTGAAGACGCTTTATGCCAACGGGAGAGAGCTCCCATTGGCATGAAAAAACCCACCCCTGCAGAAGGTCTCTCCCCAACCTAGTGCTGTGAGTGACGTAAGTTTTGCTGACACAAGTGGTAGTGTTGACATAGACCTAGTGCCTAAGAAAGAATAGGAGAGATCCAAACCTTCATGGCAGGACCCTGCCCCCCCGCCCTCACCCCCCATATACAACATTCTAAAAGGACAAGGTGACATTAAGCCCTCCCTCAAAATTCTTACCTAAAGCTGTCTCTGGATTTCACATGAATCAAGTGATCCTCCTGCCAGTTATTTTTCCCAAGCCTTGTACTAGTCAAGGGGAAGCCAAACTCCAAACCTTGGATGTTATCAGGACTCTCGCCCACTATTTGTCTTGAATGAGACCATTCAGAAATTCTCCTAAACTCTTTCTGGCCTCTGCTACCAGCATGAAAGGTCAGCCTGTGTCCTCTCAAAGACTGTCTACATGGGTTTCAGACTGCGGTAGAACTTGCATACAATAGCATAGACGGACCCACATACACAAATTAAGGCCTATTCCACCAGAGCTCAAGCAGCCTTAGCAGCTTATCTAAGAGGCATTCCAGTCTCAGAGATTTGTAGAGCAGCTGTCTGGACTTCAGTTCACACCTTCACTCAACATGACTCCTTGGTGGAGGGCTCCAGATCCAATGTGCACTTTTGGCAGTTATTTTACAGTTATTGTTTCAGAAGACTTGGAGTAACCACCTCCAGGACCTGAACACTGCTTGTTCTGAGGTAGTCTTAAGTATAGCTGGTGGTAGCATGCCAGCTATTCTATACAATAGAGTAACAAATGCTCAATACATAAGTGTAATGTGTTTTAGCGGAATTAAGTTAGCTGGTGTTGAAATGCTGGGCTGAAACACAACAGCTATTTACCATGTGCGTGACCCCCAAAAAGTTTTTAAAAAATAAAAGACATTGGATGTGTTTAATGCAGGGGTATTTGAGAGAGGCAGGATGCAGCTACCCAAAAACAATTGGTCAGGAGAGTGGGGCTAGCCCACCTATCCGCTAACAACTAAAACACGTTCATGTATCTTCTCTATATCTTTACACAGTAACAGTGTTTTGGCTTTAGTATGCCTGTTACGGACACCTACCTGATGGAACATTTATTACAATGCATGCAAATTATTTGCCTCTATTCATTCCCCCCCTCCCCCCCCCTCCCCCGTTTCTTACTTATTTACCATCCTAACCCATAGGTTTGTCATTAGGTCAAAAAGCAGCAGTGTGTCTAGCCTCATTATCCGCCCTCAGGATTTGATAAAGACTCCACTCGCGTATAGCCTTAGCAGTCTCCTCTTCTGTGGCTGCAGACTTTTTTCCAGCCTTTTCTGTGACTAAAAATAAAAAAAGTAGAGCTAATATGGCTTCTTCCACCCTTGAATCGTTCTTATTCAATGTCACTGACCTCTCCTCATTGAATTACACTGGGCTAGGTTGAAATTCACGCACCATCTGTCTCCCTGGTCCCTCCCGTCTGTTGCTGTTTTAGTAATCTCCACTTTCAGTTCCTTCTATCCCACTCATTTCTAATTCACCCTTCAGAATAGTATCTGGCAGTGGACTCTGGCCAGGGTGCGATTTAGAGAAGTGCCTTAGGGTGCAGGCAGGGGGTAGCTATGGGCTGTGTGCTGGGAGGGGGTGTAGCTCGGGGTGCTAGCTAGGGGTAGGGTTGAAATCTTTCTAATTGCATAAAACCGAACACTGTTGCCCTGCCTCACCCCTTCTCTGAGGCCCCACCCACATTCACTCCTCCCTCCCTCCCTCCGTCGCTCGCTCTCCCCCACCCTCTCTCACTTTCACAGCTGGGGCTGGAAGTTGGTGTGTGGGAGGGAGTGAGGGCTCCAGCTGGTGTGTAGACTCTGAGGTGGGGCCAGAAATGAGGGGTTCAGGATGAAGAAGGGGGCTCAGGTAGGCGGTTGGGGTGCAGGCTCCAGGAGGGGGCTCAGGGCTGGGGTAGGGGGTTGAGGTGTGGGGTCTGGGAGGAAATTAGGGCACCGGAGGGGGTTCTAACATGGGGCAAGGGTTTTGGGGTGCTCCCTGCCTGCCCTGGCTCTGCACTGCTCCCAGAAGCAGCTGGCATGTCCAGGCTGTAGGCTGAAGCACAGCCAGGCAACGCTACATGGTGCATGCTGCCCGTGCCCACAGGTGCCACCCTGGCAGCTCTTATTGGCCGCAGTTCCCGGCCAATGGGAGCTGCGGAGCCGGCGCAGGGGGTGGGGGCAGCATGCTGAGCTTACCTGATCACCCCTGTGCCTAGGGGCTGGATATGCCAGCTGCTTCCAGGGAGCTGTGCAAAGCCAGGGCAGGCAGGGATCCTACCTTAGCCCCGCTGCGCTGCCGACCGGACTTTTAACGGCCCAGTCAGTGGTGCTGACCGGAGCCACCGGGGTCCCTTTTCGACCAGGTGTTCTGGTCGAAGACTGGATGCCTGGCAACCCTAGCTAGGGGCTGTGTGCTGGGAGGGGTGTGGCTCCGGGTGCAGGCAGAGCGGTAGCTAGGGGCTGTGTGCAGAGAGGAGTAGCTGAGGGTGCAAGCAGGGAGTAACTAGGGGCTCTGTGGTGGGAGTGGTGAAGCTCAGCGTACAGAGAGGCATGTAGTTCAGGGTGCAGGCAGGAGTAGCTTGGGGCTATGTGCAGAGAGGGGGCCAGCACAGGGTGTGCTGGGAGGAGGTGTAGTTCAGGGTGCAGGCAGGGGGAGTAGCTAGGGGCTGCGTGCTGAGAGTGGGGTAGCTCAGGGTACAGAGAGGAATGTAGCTTAGGGTGCAGGTGAGGGGGGTGACAAGGGTCTGTGCACGAGGAGGGCTGTAGCTCAGGGTGCAGAGAGGGCGAACCTAGGGGCTATGTGCAGAGAGGAGGTGTAGTTCAGGGTGCAGGCAGGGGGTCGCTCAGGGTGCAGGCAGGGGGTGTGAGGGGTGTAGCTCAGGGTGCAGGCAGGGGGTAGCTAGGGGCTGTGTGCAGGCAGGGGGTCGCTCAGGTTGTAGGTAGGGGCTGTGTGCTGGGAGGGGTGTAGCTCAGGGTGCAGGCTGGAGGTAGCTAGGTGCTGTCTGCCGGAAGGGGTGTAGGTGCACGAAGGAGCTGTGGCCGAGGGCCCGGGGGTGCTGTTGCTTCAGGGCTGGCTGGGCGCTCAGTCCATAGTTGGCACAGTGGGGGCAACTTTGCCGGATGGGCTGGGGCAAAGGGGTGTACTCTGCCTGCCTGAGTACATGATGGGCAGGGGGAAGGGGACACCCTGACCTCAGCCCCTACTAGGCTTTGCACAGCAGTTCAGGAGGCAGGGTCCTGGTCCCAATCAACTCGGCCAGCGGCAGCTCTATGGCGGAGGCGGGGAGGGGCAGCATGATGGCAGTGGGGCGGGGGGTGGGGAGGAGGAGAGGCAGCATCCCTGTCCTGGGGCAAACTTCATCCAAATGTGGTATGAAACACCCCCTCCCGGCACACACCCCCATCTAGCCCTGCCTGCACCCCCTCCCGGCACACACCCCCCTAAGCTAGCCCTGCCTGCCTGCCTGCACCCCCTCCCGGCACTCACCTCCCTAGCTAGCCCTGCCTGCCTGCACCCCCTCCCGGCACGCACCCCCCTAAGCTAGCCCTGCCTGCTTGCACCCCCCTAGCTAGCCCTGCCTGCCTGCACCCCCTCCCGGCACACCCCCCTAGCTAGCCCTGCCTGCCTGCACCCCCTCCCGGCGCCCACCCCTCCCTCGCCCCCCCCCTGCACCCCCCCCCGCCACCCCCCCAGCCCGCCCGGCCGCCCCGCGCCCCCCCCCCCCCCCCACCCCCCCCCGCCCCCCCCCCGGCCACGCCCCCCCCCCCCGCCCCCCCCCGCCGCCCCCCCCCCCCGGGCCCCACCCCAGCCAGCCCTGCCTGCCTACACCCCCTCCCGGCACACCCCCCTAGCTAGCCCTGCCTGCCTGCACCCCCTCCCGGCGCACACACCCCTAGCTAACCCTGCCTGCACCCCCTCCCGGCACACCCCTAGCTAGCCCTGCCTGCCTGCACCCCCTCCCGGCGCGCACCCCTAGCTAGCCCTGCCTGTTGAAGCATGCTAGTCACTCATTGAGCATGTCTGGAGGCTGCAGGGCTAGCCCCCTGCCAGCAGGACAGAACCATAGAAATGTAGAGCTGGAATCATCAAGTCCAGCCCTCTGCACTCTGGCAGGACCAAGTATATCTTCTAGACCATCCCTGACTGGTGTTTGTCCAACCTGTTCTTAAATACCTCCCGTGATGGGGAGTCCACAACCTCCTTTTGAAGTCTATTCCACTTCTTAACTACCCTTATAATGAGACAGATTGTTTCCTACTATCTAACCTAACTCTCCCTTGCTATACATTAAACCCCATGGAGAACAATTGATCACCAGCCTCTTTATAACAGCCCTAAATGTATTTGAAGACTTATCAGGTCTGCCCCTCAGGCTTTTCTCAAAAATAACATGCCCAGCTTTAATCTTGCCTCCCATGTCAAGGTTGCTAAATCATTTTTGTTGCTCTCCTCTGGACCATCTCTCCTGTTTGTCTACATCTTTTCTAAAGTGTGGTGCCCAGCTTTGGACACAGTACTTCAGCAGAGGCCTCACCAGTGCTGAGCAGAGAGGGACAGTTACCTCTCATGCTGACATGCCAAACCTAACAAAAAAAAATGCAGAAATTGGGCTTGTTTTTGGCTTAATTGGCTTCTGAGTTGCTCGTTGGCTAGTTTCTGGCTTGTAGCTTGTTTGGCTTGTTGCTTGTTTTAGCTGTTGCTTCCTTTTTTGATCAGCTCCTGGCAAGTGGGGGGCAAGTAGGGGGGCAAGGAAGGGAGAGTCAGGAGTGCACAGCGGGTCCACCACCATCCCAGACTGCATGCTGGGGGGGAGGGGGGAGGAATCTAGTCACATAGAGTGTTGAGGTTTTTAGGGATTGGCTTGTTTTGAAATGGGATTAGATTGATTTTTGTCTTATTGTGAAAGTCGGGGTGCTTATTTACCGCGTGAAAGTTGGCAACTGTGCTCCCATGTCTTACATACGATACACCTGTTAGTACACTCCAGAATATTAGCCTTTTTCGCACCTGCATCACATTGTTGACTCCTATTCAATTTGTGCTTCCCTATAATTCCCAGATCCTTTTCAAACAGTTCTACTGTCTAGCACGTTAGTCCCCATTTTGTAGTTGTGCGTTTGATTTTTTTTTTTCCTTCCCAAATGACGTACTTCTGATTTGTGTTCAGTTTCATCATAGTGATTTCAGACCATTTCTCCAATTTGACCTACCTTCCATCACTGCTGCTGAGGATCAGCTGCCAGCTAAGAGCCCCACTTCAAGGACCTTCCATGAGGTGCTGGGACAGAAAGCGCATTGTGGCTTGAGAGGTATTGACTCCAGGGCAGGGACATAAAGGCTTGATAGGTTTTGATGAGGTACTGTATGGGCTNAGCGAGGACCAGAAAACAAACGAGACAGCCAGAGAAGCACTAGTAGTTGCCCTAAGAGAAAGACAAGAGTGCTTTTTGGGCAGTGTGCTGGCTGGAAGGAAGCCTTGGAATTATAAGCAAGGAAACTACTTGTATGATCATCCAGTATTCACGGAAACAGGACTTTGCACATTCTTTGCAAATAAACAGGATTGTGTGTCTTCCTGACCTGTCTGGCCTGTAGTCAGTACCTCAATTTATGTGTTTAATAATATATTGGCAAAGCTAGTAAGTAATGACTTTCCTGTAACTTATTATTGTCACTCCTTTTTTGGCCTGAGAGGTTAGCCAATAGACAGGGGGCCCTTGAGGGATGTTTGGAGGAGAAATTGAACAGGCAGGGTTGCTTTTCATATATATATGAAAAGCAACCCTGCCTGTTCAATTTCTCCTCCAAATCGAAACATCCCTCAAGGGCCCCCTGTCTATTGGCTAACCTCTCAGGCCAAAAAAGGAGTGACAATAATAAGTTACAGGAAAGTCATTACTTACTAGCTTTGCCAATATATTATTAAACACATAAATTGAGGTACTGACTACAGGCCAGACAGGTCAGGAAGACACACAATCCTGTTTATTTGCAAAGAATGTGCAAAGTCCTGTTTCCGTGAATACTGGATGATCATACAAGTAGTTTCCTTGCTTATAATTCCAAGGCTTCCTTCCAGCCAGCACACTGCCCAAAAAGCACTCTTGTCTTTCTCTTAGGGCAACTACTAGTGCTTCTCTGGCTGTCTCGTTTGTTTTCTGGTCCTCGCTCCTTGCTTTCTAGCTGCCTGATTGGTACTGACATATAGACACACACATCTTGACCCAGTTAATCCCCAGATGCCACATTTGCATTCAGTCTAGTTTTGGGCAGTGATGTTTATCAGTCTCCAGGGAGGCCTCAGCCAGAACAATGGAAACCATTGAACTAAAGAGCCATTTAACTATACCCTCATATAGCCTGAATGACATGTAGCTGTTATGATAAACAGCTTCAGCAAAATCTGTGACTTCCCCTAGAGCTAAGACACTGCTGTTAGCCATCCAACCTCCAGTTTAACATTATATTTAATACTGTAAGTGCATAGCCAAAAGTGCAGTTCTGATTCTCCCTGATAAAATACTGCCCAATGACAAGTACATTAAAGGATCCAGATACTCGTCACGTGTTTACAATTTTACTTTAGGAAACTTGTAAAATATAACCACAACTATCTAACAAACTAAAAATGAACTGGACCTAAAATAATCTGTTTAAATGTGTACAGCTGATTCACAGTCCTGGACCACACTCTGAATAATAGATGATGCTGAGGTCCAGTGCACTCTCTCAGGTGGTATAAATATGCAATTACACAAGCACCACTTTCTACAATGGCTGTAAAATTAAAACTAGATTGGGGTATGTGCACCCCTGTGGTGCCTTGGGGTAGGGGTGGGGCATTTTAAGAGGAGAAGTGAGGGGAAGGGCAACATTCCCCCAATCGTACATGTTTTGTACGCCTCCTCAGTCACTCTGTAGAACAACTCTGAGCAGCAGAGTAACTCCTCCTCTTGTAGCTTTTATGCACACCAAAGCACGTGTGTGTGTGTGTAAGTAGGGCTAGCGAATGATAACCCAGCAGACACAAGAGAACAAGTGCTGCAGAGAGTGGTATAGGGGAAAGCAT
Organism: Platysternon megacephalum; assembly: GCA_003942145.1. Lineage (NCBI taxonomy): Eukaryota > Metazoa > Chordata > Testudines > Platysternidae > Platysternon > Platysternon megacephalum. The sequence continues at coordinate 8,305,564 of QXTE01000044.1, forward strand.
AAATGGGCCAAGATCCATGGGAACTGACTTGCTTTCCGTGGAGCTCCATCTTATGCTTGAACCTATTGTCAACTCACCCTTGACTGCTCTGCCCTGCCACCAGTCCTGTGTCCCGGAGGGCAGAATATGGTGCAATGGACACCCACCATTCAGTACTCATGGCTCCTCTTCATGAAGGGGAATGTTTGGCCCCAACATACAAACATGCTTTATTTATTGAAATAGCAGAAGTGCTCTTTGTGCATGGTAACGAAAAGCTGTCGTACAGCCGAAGACAATGTTTGAGAAAGCTAGGAAAGAAATGTCTTGGAGGGTTATATATAAACATGATGTGGGGGGAGGGGGTATTGAGAAAAGTTGAGAGGAAGTATGATCTTATGGTCCAGCCACTGGACTGGGATGCAAGACACATGCAATGCCCTGCAATGCCAAGGTCTTCCTCTGTGGCCTTCTGCAGGTCACTTAGTCTCTCTCTTCTCCTCAGTGCCCCATCACCAAAATGGGGATCAGAATATTCTCTTCCCCCTCCCCCCCCGCCTATCTTGTTTGTTTGAACTGTTAGTTCTCCAGAGCAGGGACTTTGGGGTGTTGTAGTCCCAATTGGACTTGGGGCCTCCTGTATTACAATACTCCTGTATTACAAACCGTTAACAGTTTTTACATTGTGATGATCAAGAAAGGGAACAAAACGCCCCCAAAGCTGTTATTCCAGAGTCGAAATGCATTTCCTAAGTCGTTGTGTGGCATTGCCATTGAACTTCCCACGAGTTACGTTTTGGGCTGAGAGCCTGTCATGCATTTAGCTATTGGCAACATTAAGAAATGTGAGGAACCTGACTAAGGACTCAAGATTCTCACACCTAAGGGTAGTTCTTCAGGGTCAGTCTGTAGGCACATCAGCTCTCCATCTGCCAGCAGCTAGGCTGCCAACAGCATCAGATTGTTTGTTTGTTTTTTTCTCTGGAAGCAACCATGATTGGGACTGGGTGACTCCGTCTGGCAGCAATCCAAACCTGCACACCTTCTGGAACGGTCTCACCGCATCTCCTCCAACTGCGAGCCAAATTTAAACCGTGGAATGATGTGGCTTGCTTTGTCTATGCGATGAGAGTAGCCAATAAAGAGGCCCCAGCTGGCATGGGCCATACAAAGCATCAAAAACTGGGGAGAAAAGAAGATGCACTAAAGGGGGACAACAGCGAGCAGGCCAAGCAAAAGCAGAAATGGCTTGTGGCAGAGTAAGGCAGAGATCTGCTACAGGTAAACATGGCTACCATCCTCAGTTATGCTACGCATCAATAATGAAATGTTCATTTAAGATGCATGTACAACATAAAATACAGAGAGAGATCTTCCTAATGAAACGAGGGGTATATGTCATGTTCTTTGCTCACTAAATGAATATATACTTACAATGTTTTAAAAAACATACTCATGTATGGATACTCAGGATACTCATGTACTGTCCAGCTAAGGGAGACAGATTGGGGAACACCTATTATGTGGTGCATAGCGAGAATTATAGGGGAGGGTTAGGGCCTTAGTGCCTCAAGATGGGGAAACCAGCCCTCGAATGGAGGGGAGAGGTACTGAAATGTTCCGGTGGGTGAGGGGGCTAGGCTAGAGGGCAGACCCCTAATGCAACTGAATAGCCTCACGTTTGCTAACAGCCCAGTGTTGTTGTAAGCAACGTAGAAATCAGGGCTTGGAGTGTCAGCGGTGAGAAAGGGCCCTAACGTCTTAAATGAAGGCTCAATGGGGTAGATTCCATGTAACCAGTGAGGGCTTGTCTACAGTGGAAACTGACCTCAGTATAGCTCTGTCCCTCAGGGCATGAAACATCCACCCCCAAGAGACATAGATATGCTGACCTAACCCCAGTGTAGACAGTGCTAGGTCAATGGAAGAGGCAGGAGCGCTGCCAGCTTTTTCGCCGCCCTAGGCAGCGGAAGGTCCCACCCCCAAAATGCCGCCCCTGACTGAGGCGGCAGAAGGTCCCACCCCCAAAATACCGCCGACGACCAGGGCGCCGGCGCCCCCCAAATGTTAGCGCCCTAGGCGACCGCCTAGGTCGCCTAATGGGTTGCGCCGGCCCTGGGAAGAGTTCATTGATTGACCTCACTGCTGCCTCTTGGGGAGGTGGATTAACTGCACCGCTGGCTGAACCCCTCACATCGACGTAGTGAGTGTCTACACTGAAGCGCTGCACCAGCGTTTGAAGTGTAGACAGACCCTAAGGCAATAGCTGCACATCAGGCTAGAGGTGTAAATCCACCTGGCGGTAGCATAGCCATGCTAGTTCTGATCATACAAGCACACTGAAAATAGAGGGTAGCCACATCACGAGGGACTAGCTGCCCAACTGCGTGCCAGGTGTCTGGCGGGTCCATTCCTGGGTCGCTAGGCCCTTCTGCCAGGAATTCCCAAAGAGATTGTATTAGCCCAAACTCTATTAAAATAAACCAGGAGCACCTGAATCAAATAGAAAGGCTGTGCTAAGCCTTATGGCATACATTTGGGGGGGGGAGGGGAATGTAAGCAGAGGGAATGGAGCAAGTAGTAAAAGATGTGAGAGCCACTCAGTGCAATAGAGGCCTGTAAGCNGGGGGGGGGGGGGGGGGGGGGGGGGGGGGGGGGGGGGGGGGGGGGGGGGGAATGTAAGCAGAGGGCATGGAGCAAGTAGTAAAAGATGTGAGAGCCACTCAGTGCAATAGAGGCCTGTAATTGTGCGGGACTCACCCCTGCGGCGCCTCCTGCTGGTACCTTCTGGGAATTAGCTCTCCAGCCGTCGGAGCGCCCTCTGCAGGCCTGTTTCCTGCTTTCGCCAGGGCACTTGTGTCCCTCAAGGACCCAGTGCCCCTTGCACACCGGGGTGCTGCCCCCTGGCAGTACACCCCTCAGTCTCTGGGTCTCCCCTCCCCAGGGAACCCCCACCCCCTATCCCCACCTCGCCTCAGGGTATGTCTACACTACGAAATTAGGTCGAATTTATAGAAGTCGGTTTTATANAGAGGTGGTTTAAAGAAACCGATTTAAAGAGCCCTTTACGTCGGAAATAAGGGCTTCGGCGTGCGGACGGGTCCAGGCTTAAATCGAGGTAACGCTGCTAAATTCGACCTAAAATCGTAGTGTAGACCAGGCCTCAGTCATAGGCTTCTGCCAGTCATCAACTAGCCCCCGCTTCCTGGGGCAGACTGCAGTATAAGCCACTCATCACAGGCAAGGTTGGGTTTGGACCTGCTGCCTCTACCTATAACGGAGCTGCCCCTCAGCAGCCCTAGTACCCTCGAGTGGGCCCTTCCTTCGACCTGCAGCCTGGGGCTCTCCTAGGCTGGAGCTCCCCAGCTCCCTGGCCCTTCCCCAGCACTGCTCCACCCCCGGTACCTTCCTCAGCTCCCCAGGCAGCCTGGTCCCTCCCTCTCCAAAGGCTAGAGAGAGAGGCTGTCCGCTCCTGGCCCACTGCCCTCTTATAAGGGCCAGCTGAGCCCTGATTGGGGCATGGCCACACCTGAGGCTACTTCCCCCAATCAGCCTGGGAGCTACTTACTCCAGCAACAGCCCTCTCCTGGGCTGTTTTAAGCCCTTCCAGGCAGGAGCGGGTGACCACCCTGCTACAAGGCCTCACTCAGTTGATCTTGACCAGCAGGACGGATCCGTGAGTAGAATCTTGCGTCACAATATAAAGAAGAGAGTTAATGTTCTATCTATAAATGTATTAGCTCAGACCCTCTGGTGCCATAAAGCAACCTTAGAGCCAGCTAGCTTGACTAGAGAGGGAGTCCTCTGCCCTTGAAGAATCCCTGGGTGCTAGAGAGTCAGAAGTTGGCTCTTAATTGTGAACATTCGGGTTTTAGCCAGTCACTGAACTTTATTTGAAATTGTTCGGTAGATACTTAGCCACAGCTGCAGTAAGAGTGGAAGCGCAATCTGAACTGGAGCATAAGTGATATGCATGAAAAAAAATCTGAAATGCTAAAAGAGCCATCACAGAACAGCCTTCTATGCAAAATACTAACTCTGTGGGTGTGGGGAGTCGAAGGGAGGGAAATGCCTTGCTAAGCAATTATCGAATAAGAGCCCCGGAATGGAGGGGTGTTGTTACCACAGACTTTGATCAAGCTAATTGCAACCATATTGTGCGCATTCAACCACCATGAATTAATAAAATAGAACAGCGTCTAGTTGAGGGTTCATATGAAGAAGCAGGACTTCTGGAGGCAAGGTCAAATGCTAGCGGCAGGCTTGCAGTTCCTGCTAATCAGAGTGGGAGGAGGGGAGAAAAGCGTTAACAAATTGAGACTGAAAGAAAAGAAGTGGATGGAGACCTTGAGTTTGGGCATGTTTTATATAGAAGCTTATTATGACTAAGCTTGTTAGGAATGTTTTGTTGATAAGTAGTTTATTGAAGTTAGGAGAGGTGATGACCCAGTAGGGGTCACTATAAGCTGTGTGTTGTGTAAAAGGTAGCTATAAAAAGACTAGGTAATAAAGTGTACTTTGGAGCAGTTCTCTGAAGCTATCCTGAGAGAATTTCCTGACATCATACTCCCCGGTGGGGAAGAGACCGGCCATCACAGACATGCTGCTAGTTTCTCAATACCAGCTCAGATTCTAGGTAATTATGTGGGATGTTCTAAACCTATTGCTTATGTGTGAGTGTGCTTACATCTAATAAATTGTTGTTTTAGATAAGAGCACTCTTACTCGTATCAATTTTTCATCAGCCTGAAATGCTGTGTTCCCACTGATTTATTCCTGACACCGCCTGGAGTGAAACAGTGACGTTACCACTGCTTTGGGTTCTAAAAGCCCTGGGTAACACAGGAAACATTCTTTGTGCTCAAGGTGAAATTAAACAAATGCATAGTGTAGTACATCAGCAGTAAGTGAAACAAGCAGCAGGAGAAAAGGCCTGGAGCCATAGCCAAGAGTTGTGAAATAAACTGGAAGAAACCTGCAAATAGACAACCTACCGGAGATTATTTTGCACATAACCTAACCTCATCTCCAGTATCACTCTCCTTCTCCCTCATTGCCCCAGCAAACATTTGTAATTGTGTGTTTGTTAATCTATGGCGTGGCCCAACCCCCCCGGGCAAATGTAAGTTAGAGAACATGAAGGTATGAGCAGAACTCGTGGTTCTATGACTGGCTCCAGCAGATGTTCCCCCTTTATGCTGAGGGGAGGTATAATAGATGAAGTTGCAGTGAGAGCTACCATGGTGCAGATTCACTGAACTCCAAAGGCTTCAGCTTTCTTAGGGGGATGTATGGTGGGACCTGCATTTGCACCCTCAGGCGGGGCATACATGGGTAGAAATCCTTGGAAAGCCCTCCCTGCTTGGCAAAATGATTACATGGGAAAATGATGTACATTTAATTCCTTCGGAGGCGGGGGGTGGGTTCGCTTTGAGAAGGGACTCAGAAAAAACTTGTTTTCTCATGTAAGCAGAGTAAGTGGATCTTAACTGTAGTCATGCCTTTGCTTTCACTGTTCCACTCTCACCATGCGAAAGAAGCAGCAGAGGAAATGTAATAGGAGAATAACTGACAAAGCGTAAAAAGCCCATTTCCCCTCACAAACACCTGGTTTCTAGACTCCAGCCTATTTTCTGCTTCATCCCCAAAGTTGGGCAGGGTGCTGCGCAATGGCTGCTAACTGGCTGTCATCAGCGCTGGCTGTGCTTCAGCAGGGGATTGTGTGTGTAAGTAAGTCTCTTTGGGATCCTTGGGGCTGAAAGGTGCTAGATCAGTGTATGATGGTGGGGTTGTAGGAAACTAGCACTAGGCCCCTCTTTAACCTACTCTTGCCCCCTTAGCGGTCCTTGTGAAGTTGCCAAATGAACTCAGAAATACACACCCTCTATCTGAGTTTGAGACCGAATCCTCCAATGAAAGCAAAAGTCTCTTCTTGTGTCATTAATGCCATCATTAAGGAGCCCATCCAAATCGCCATCAGCACTACATTGCATCCATCATAATTGTATTAACTATTTTTCCTCACCAGCCTCCCATCTGGTTCAGGAGTAGGCTGATGAGGTTTTAGAGCAGAATAAATGGGAAAAGCACGATGCAACTGGACTGGGGAAGAAAAATGTCCTGAACTCTAGTGCCATTCCACTGACCTTGGGTTTTTAGCAGGTGGTTGGGCAGGGGTTGTGGGGAACTGGTGAAAATGGCTGGCTTCATGAACCACCATTCACAGAAATCTGATCCTATTGCAGGAAGCTGAGCAACCTTATGAGGGAAAACATGCACAGGCACACGCAAGCATGCACGCACACAAGAGATGGGGGGAAAAGGAGCCAAAGGGAAATTGCTTTTCAAATAATGGTGATTATATTTACTTGAACTAAGCATCTACTATTGCAAGTGCAGGATAAATGGTCTTTTCATGTAGGCACAGTAGTGGGAGCCAGGAGATATGGAATCTACAGCTGTATACATAGCTTCTTAGATAGGAGCTCTAGAGAAGGGAAAAGTGCTTGTTGTGTTCAGTGGGTGTTGTGTACAGTTACAGCATGGGGACTCTAGTAGGGGATTTTGCTGGATGGTAGGGTTATACTCATGTTGCTGTTAGCGTAAGGCTCTCAGTGAATCAGTTACAAGGGTCTGTTAGGTGTGCATTGCATTTTGTCACGGGTGCTCAGAACCTGGGCTTGGCGCTTTTTTATCTTATTAGCTAATTTGTTTACTGAGAATTGTACTATGTAAATAACAATACAAACAAGTGCTCTTTATTAACTTTAAAATGTCAGTTATTGGAACTTTTTTGCAGAAAGTTATTTTTAAATTAAAAAAAATTTTAATAACTCCTTTTACTCTTAGAATTTCTTGAAGAATCACTTTTCAAGGATGATAGGACCAAAATCCAACATTACTCAACAAATACTTTTAAATTACCCTTGAAAATACTATCCACGTTGCAAAATAAGGGCTGTAACAGCTCTTTAACTACATTGATCCTCAGCCAGCCAACAAAATATCTGACCTGTTGAAGTATTTCTAAAGTACCTAAACACCATAAAATAAACACCAAAAGTAAAATTAAGAACCACGGTAAATTTGCCTATGAAACATCCAGCTCGCCTTCATTCAACTACATGTGCGCTAAACCAACCCCATCAGCAACATGGCCGTTCCAACTGGAATAGTCCATATGTTAATATTCTGCCCTAGTTCCCTTCTTGGCCCACCACCTAAAGGCCATGTGGCTTCTCAGCCACTCTCATGACAGCAGGGTAGAGCCCTAGTACTGTTATATAGGTTAGGAATTCAAATCCCAATGTGGGCAGGTTTTAAAAATGTATTGTGTTAACTTCTTTAAAGATTCAGGAGTTCTCTCACCACAAAAACTTCAGGCAGGAGAGTGAGATTGAATTCTCATCAAAGATCACAGTGGGTGAGAGAACAATGGTGGTTGGCAAGATTCAGAGGCAGCAGGATGCATCTAAAACTTGTTGAAGTTTTTTCAGTAAAAAAGTCTTTTTGATAAAAAAAAATCCTGCAGAAATATTTCAATCTCGGTTGAAATTTTTCAAAGAAATTTCATTTTTTTTATTTTGTGTTGGTAGGGAAAATCCCAATTTCTCTCCTGTCTTTAAATTCTCCCTACCCCTTATTCAAAAGTGAGAAAAAAGGTTGTGTTTTTTTCACACCAGTGAAATTTTTTTTAAAAAAATTGTTTTGAAAAGTTTCCATTGAAAAACTAAATATTTCATGAAAAACTGCAAATGAAACAAAATGTTCCTTTTGAAAGAATTCATGAAATATACTTACCTTTTTTCAACCTGATTGATATGGGAGTCAGAATTCCTAGGCCATCCTGAGTGTGCATGCACACAGACTGGTGTGGCAGGGACATCAGGAAGAGCTGCTGTCATGGTAGGATGTATCATAACAGCCACAGCTCCTTCCAATATCAGGTTCCCAAATTGTCCAGTTGCTGATATTGGTCCCCTGTTAGGTTATAAGCAGGGCCGGTGCAAGGAAGTTTTGCGCCCTAGGCGAAACTTCCACCTTGCGCCCCCCCACCCAGCTAATCCCGCCCACCCGCCCCTCCCACCAGAGGAGCCCCCCCCCCACGGCAGCTAACCCCGCCCGCCACCCCCCCAGCCGGGGAGCCCCCCACTCTGCAGCTANCGGAGGAGGCAGAGCGAAGGTGAGCTGGGGCGGGGAGCGGTTCCCCTGTGTGCCCCCCCCCGGTACCGCCCCCAAAATGCCACCCCCAACAGAGGTGGCGGAAGGTTCCTCCCCCGAAATGCACTGACGACGGGGCGGCCGGCGCCCCCCAAATCTTTGTGCTCTAGGCGACCGCCTAGGTCGCCTAATAGGTTGCGCCGGCCCTGGTTATAAGAACGGNCCCCCCCCGCAGCTAACCCCGCCTGGGGAGCCCCCCTTCGCGGCAGCTACCCCCGCCCGGGGAGCACCCCCCCACAGCAGCTACCCCGCCCCCCGCAGCTAAACCCGCCCGGGGCGCCCGCCCCAGCTCACCTTCGCTCCGCCTCCTCCGCTGAGCACGCCGGCGCCGCTCTAATTCTCCTCCCCTCCCAGGCTTGCGGCGCCGATTGGAGGAGCATTAGAGCGGGGGCTGTGTGCTCAGCGGAGGAGGCAGAGCGAAGGTGAGCTGGGGCGGGGAGCGGTTCCCCTGTGTGCCCCCCCCCGGTACCGCCCCCAAAATGCCACCCCCAACAGAGGTGGCGGAAGGTTCCTCCCCCGAAATGCACTGACGACGGGGCGGCCGGCGCCCCCCAAATCTTTGTGCTCTAGGCGACCGCCTAGGTCGCCTAATAGGTTGCGCCGGCCCTGGTTATAAGAACGGAGGCAGGCAGGGAAATTTGGAGACATAGTGAACTGCAGATGCAGCCCTATATACAAGCACAGCAAAGCGTAATTATTTTGAGAAATGGGGCAATGACAAAAATTTCCTGGCTTTCCCTACCGAGACAGCGCACAGATCTGGTATGGCTGTGGGCAGAGAGCAAGTCCCATTCTGAATTTAAGGCTTAGCTTCACGTCCTTCGGAGCTTGGAATGTGAATTTCTGAAGGAGGGCCGTGAAGAACAGGAACAGCTCTATTCTAGCCAGCGGCTCACCGAGGCAACCGCGCTTTCCTGAAAAGAAGACGGTTGTGCACATCAGCCAGAGGATTCTTGTCAGAACAGTTTGGTTCTCATGACAAACGAGACATTAATTTTCCACAGCAGCAATTTTGGAAAAGCGAGGAAGAAGAGATGGATTTGTCATCAGTTCCACCCTTCTGAGTCACTTTATCTTGTTTTTAGTACTAAATTTTCCTTCTCTTATAACTGTGGATGCTAAGGTTTACATTAATTATAACAGCACCTCCGTAATTCCTTCTACTAATAGAAACAATCATGTTTGACAGCTCTTGGATGATCAACCACATCTCTGCATAGCTATCGAAGGCCTGATCTACACACATTTTTATACCAGTATAACAATGTCTTTATACTAGTGCCTAATCTCAATATAGTTTATTCCCCTTCCCTAAACTGCATCCACACTAGAAAGGCTCTGATGTATTAACTTATATTGATTTAAAAAAAATCACACACCTAACTGACAGAAATTGATTAAAAATTTAAAATAAAATAACATAGGTGAGGTGTAATCTTTCCCTCGCCTAGCTTCCCAATGACATAACACATGGCCTGCTGAACACACGCAGGTCTAGTCAGCATTATTACTAAAGAAGGGAGCTGTGTGTCCCTGAATCTTAGTTTCTTGATAGACCACTTAAAAAGAAAAAGGTATTACATACTTTCCTTAGTCACACACAGCGAATACTAATATTGCTTGTTCTTTTCATTGGCAAGAAAGCATTGATAGACCTGTATATAAACAAGGCTCGTGCAAAACTGCCTTTTTGCTTTGGGAAATTTTGTTTGTGAAATCTTTTTTCTTTCTTTAAATTTGGCATATCATATCAGGTGAATAATAGGCGTCTTTCTCAACAACAAAAAAGACACAGAACCACTAGTTTTCATGTATATTCATGTGAAAATTGATCTTTGAATGAAATTTGGAATGTCAAAACTTTTGATGCTCTTGGCCATGTTTTGTGAAGATGGGTTCCCAATGTCCCCAAATATGGTCAGATTTTCATGGAATTGAACTATTTTTACACCAAGTCAAAACAAAATACAAAAATCTCTAATTGCCAAGCCTTTTGAACAAAAAATAATTGGAGACAAGCCTGAACTTCAAAGTTTGGCTTTAGAGCTGAACTTCCCCAAAATATGTGGGGCTGTTATGCTGAAGGAGTCAAGTCTATGCCATCAGAGAAAAATGGGGCTAGCTGTAATGTTTATGTCCCAAACTAAACTTCCTGTCACATCAGGGGTGTTTTGGTTCAGGGTCTACTCTGGTAGTATTAGAATGATATATATTGGGGTGAGTACACAAATCGACTCTCCTCTGTTTGTTTTCTTTCTTTCTTTCCACGGATTTTAAAGCAAGAAGAGACTATTAGATCATGTAGTCTGACCTCCTGCATACAATAGGCCATAGAATGTCATCCAGTGCTTGCTACATCAACCCAACAATTTGTGGTTCTAGAGCACAGCATTTTGAACATCCCCCAGTCTTGATTTAGGATCTGATCCCATGCCCAAGGAAGTTAATGCTAAAGCTCTTATTGATTTCAATTGTGTGGGATCAGCCCTTAATGAGTCCAAGGGATGGAAAGATCTACCATATCCTATGGTAAAATGTTCTAAAGGTTGATTGGTTTTTATGAGGGTGCTTCAGGGATCTCCCACACTTTTATCATCTTTACCATGTTCATTCCCCCTGCTGACTCTCCCTACAAGTGAAAAGAAGTGGTAAAAGGTGAGGAGGGCTATTCCTTCTGTCCTCACTCCTACATTCCCAACAAGTGAGGCAGGCTACTTTCTCTTTGTGCCCACCTTAGGGCATGTCTACACTGGAGCTGGCGCACTAACACTAGAAGCGTATCCATGGTGGCATGAGCGGCTAGCCACCCAAGTATCTTCTGAAGGTCTCGGAAGGGGGTGTACTCGGGACGGCTAGTCCATCCAGCTGCACGCACCACCATGGCTACATTTCTATTTTTAGCGCACTAGCTCACTCCAAGCTAGCATGGGCTTATCACCCCCACCAAGAAATTACACCTCCAGCTCCAGTGTACACATACCCCTAAGGGTAGCACAGCTGACGCTGCTCTTTGCTGTTGCTGTGGCGAGCCTTACATAAGAACATAAGAACATAAGAAAGGCCGTACCGGGTCAGACCAAAGGTCCATCTAGCCCAGTATCTGTCTACCGACAGTGGCCAATACCAGGTGCCCCAGAGGGAGTGAACCTAACAGGCAATGATCAAGTGATCTCTCTCCTGCCATACATCTCCACCCTCTGACGAACAGAGGCTAGGGACACCAGCCTTGTTCTAGGAGAGAGCACTTGCTCAAGGATGACATGCCCCCTGCCTATGAAAAAACTGCACAAGCTGGAATCCCAGCCCTGGGACACAAACTCTGGCCATGATTTTCATTTCTGAGCTGTCCATTTTCCATTGTGCCTCTGTCACTAATAAATGCTGGGGTTTTTTTTTTCTAAACTGAAAAAGGAGAGAGGCCAAGACTTTGTGCTATAGTGCGAATGGACAGAGTCGGACTCATCTCACCTGCAGAGAATGGCAGGAAAGTTTCTCTTTTCTTGAACTGACCATCCTCCAGGAAATGCTTAGGATTAAAAGTATGAGGGGTTTCCCACTCATTCTTGTCAAACAGCACTGATGTCAAATTGGGAATCAAAACGGTGCCCTAAAGAAAGAGAAAGAAAGGAATTTAAACCTTCCCCGATTCCATTTTTAATTGTGACCCGCAAAGAGGCAAAAAAAGAGGGGTCATGCCTTTCATTTTAATCTTTTATGATGTACAAAGAAGGCACAAAAGGATGTTTTTTTTAAAAAAGGACAATTTTCCAGCCAGTTCTTTACCTTAAATTTATCTAGAATTTCAAATCTGGCTTTCCCTGGTTTTGTGGGTAGTGTCTCTGGAGGTCCCAGAGAGAGAAGAATGGGAGCAATCACAGACTTTAGATAAAGGAGTGGGATGGTAATCTTTGAAGAAAGAGAGCTTTTCTTCCAACCGGTTTTTAAGAATTTGAGTTAAACAGGTGTTAATATCACAACAGACAAACAAACCAAAAATGGACACCAGTCTGACTAAAATTCACTTCCCATCTCAACTAAACAGGTTCATTTCCTTCACAGGTGTGATGTTATAGACCTACTAGTTCTCCTGCATCTCCTAGGAAAAACAGGGTAGGCAAGGTTGAATTTCTAATAGAAAAAACAAGCAGAAAAAATATAAACTCTCAGGCATTCTTTATACAGCATAAAGCATCAAAAAGGAGCACAACCCATCCACCCACCTTTCTTTTTTAAGGGCCAGATTTTCAGGGATGTGGTGGCTGTTGGCCTCGAATGATGTATATGTGTATGGTATATACCTATAGGCAAATCCAGCAAGTGCTCCTGCAAACTAACACTCGTGTGCGCTAAAATTCTTTTTTGCACTCTTAATTGCTATCTGCAGATATAATGCACTTTCCTCCTGCTATTGTGTAAAAATATTTCCCGTAAGTTATATTAATGAAGGGTTACTGTCAGCAGAATGGAAGGTTGCCACAGGCAATGGTCTCCTGCGGCCCACTTGATGGTAGAATGGTCCTCTGTCTGGCTGAGCTCCAGAATGAGCTCACTGCCCTTGAGTGTGGATTTGTCCCCATTTCACTGAGGATCAGTCCACAAACTGGAGAAGAAGAATGCACCCATGTGTTAGGACCTGAGGAGACCTTCTGCTAAACATACTCTGCGAACCCTGGGGTAGGAATTCCAGCCTGCTTCCTTCCAAAAAGAAGCAGCCGCTCCCATCTGCAGACACCAAGGCCCAGACCCTCAAAGTTATTTAGGCACATAACTCCCATTGATTTCCAAAAGACTTAGGTGCCTAAATACCTTTAAGTTTCTGCATCCAAGAGCCTGGCTGACCTCTCATGAGTCAATACCCACAGTGGTGAACTTGTGCTGGACCTAATTCTTAGTCCTTTTACTATGGTTTCATGCAATTAAAAATAAATAACTTACATCATGTTTTATGAAGACAGCCTGCAAAAGTCTGATCTAGATTTCAACTTCCTCAAAGCTTGAGAATGTGAGCATCCAAGGTTTTGGTTAAGGAATTTTAGCCCAATATAGAAATAGGGGCCACCTGTAAAATGTAGGTTTGGATCTGGGTTGATCTCAAAATGGGTTCAGATTCACAACTGGGTCCTCCGGGGTGCAAAGGTGTTTCTATCTGGGACTTTGGTTTGGGCTCATCTCTATTAATTTCTTAAACCAAGATAAGAATTTTCTTCCAGCTTACTTTTGGCACATAGAATCCAGCCAGTGTTGTGTCACTAGTTGCCATTCTGGGCACACTTAAAGGCACGATGTTGCTTATCCTTTGCACTTCATGAATAACTGCATTGGTGTATGGCATGTTGTCCCTGTCGCCCATGGCTGGCTGGCGAGACTGGCCAATCACTGTGTCAATCTCCGCTTGCACTCTCTCTATGAAAAGAGCAGAGTTCACCATTGGTAGGACAATAAACAATACGTTCATGGAGCAACAAGCTTAAGTTGTACAGAGTTTAGAGTTCATTGATTTTAGGCTATACCTAATAAAGCTCGATTCAAGCATTGGAAACAGCATCAGTGAGCAACGTAGAGATCTGAACATACGAATACATAAGGAAACTACAGCTGGTTAGCCTGAGACAAATGCAGTGGTAAGGAGGGGAGAGGAAATTTAAAATGTAATTAAGGCATAATAGGAAGACCTCCTTTAATACCTATACGGAAGGCAAGAGGTGTTTACTGCACTTCTCAAAATCAAATGTAAAGGCATTATCAATACGTATTTTGTCCCTGTTCAAAATAGCAAAGTCAATTACTGGGCTAACCCAGGGGATATCTGAGCATGAAAATATTTATCCGCTGGTTTTCTCTGTCAGGCAAGACTCTCAAATTTTGTGGGCACAGGGTTATTCCGGCAGCTTGCCAAGAGTCCAAGGAATGCACCTATTTTGCATTAAATGAAGCAGATTATATCTGCCATTATTGTCAACAAAGGTCACCCTTGTAGCCTCCATGGGTCACATCTCAAGGCTGAAGAGGACATTGATCATGGACCACCTTTTAAAAATCCACAAGCCACATTTACAGGTATGGGGGGATTAAATGATTTGCCCGATGTCACACAGGAAGTCTGAGGCAGAGAAGGGACTAGGACTTGGGTATCCTGAGTCCCAGACCTGTTAATTAGCCACAAGGCCAGCTTCCTCTTTAATCAAGGGTATTGCACTCCTGGCCCTTGCACTAGTTGCTGGAGGTGTAACTGAGGGAAAGAAAAAGAAACCATTCCAATAAAAGAAAGGGTTTCTGAATGGGGAAAAATGGTTACTGTGGGAAGAAAGCACCTTTGCACAGAGATTTCATAAGTCAACATTCTGAGTTCTGTGAAAAGTCCCCGATGTGGCAAGGGTTAAGGGTAGAAATTCAAGAGCTATTAAGAGATTAGAATATAAACCATTACCATTTACCTTGAACGTCTGGATATAGGGCCATGTACAGCAGAGCCCAGCGGATGGTTGTAGATGTTGTCTCAGTTCCAGCAAAAAAAAGATCCAGTGTGGAAAATACGAGATTTTCTTCATGGAAACTAGGGTCGGCATCGGCCTTAGAACAAAGATATATGTGGGTGGGACTACAACAATATTTATTAGTATTATACAAAGCCATGGAAACATCATTCCAGGCTCAATTCTGCAAGGTGCTGGGTGCCTTCAGTGAGAATTGAGAGCGCCAGCACCTCACAGGACAGCACCATTAGAGAGAGAGACTGTGAGAGTGACAAGTTTGAGCTGATTTTAGGTCTGAGCAGAGGGCCTGCTGAAGTCAATGAAAGACTCCCATGCACTTCAACTGACTTTGGGTCTGGCCCCTAAAGCACAGGTAACCTTACATTTTTAGGCCCCAATTCAGCAAAGCACTCAAGCATCCGAGTAGTCCCACTGACTTCAGCTAACCTGCTGTCGCTGCTTAAAGGAAAACGTGCTTAAAAGCTTTGCTGAATCAGTTCCATCCTACCTGGGGTTTCTAACTGTTAACTAATGGAGGGTCAGATGCTCAGACAACTCAATTGGTGAGCCCTGTTACTGTCATTCTACTTCTAATTTTTAAAACACAAAAATGGTTTGTTCCTGTTCACTTTGTTCTTTGCTCTCTTACCTTTGCTATTTCCTTCAGATAACAGTCAATGAAGTCTCTGGGTTCAGATGGATTCCAGTCCTCTCTGTGCTTTGCAATCATTTCCCTCACAAAACACGTCATTTTTTCCCAGTTTTTAAAAATGGTGTGATGGGGTCCAGGTATCCACTTCATTATGGTGGGGAAGGAGTTATACAGCTTTTGACATACAAACAGAACACAATACATTTTAGCCTAGTTTTAGAAACATGCATCTTGCGGTTTGATACACCCACACCACATTAATACATAATTGTATTATGGATGTGCTCAGAGCCCTCAACTGAGATCAGGACCCCTCTGTGGTAGGCACTTGACAGATACATAACAGTCAGTCCCTGACTGGAGGAGCCTAGAATTTAAAGAGACAGGAGAGGCAAAGGGTGAGAGAAAGGAAATACCGGTATTATCGCCATTTTACAGAGTGAGAACTGAGGTAAAGAGAGATTAAGTGACTTGGCCAAGACCACACAGGCATCTGTTACAGAGCCAAAAAGTGAAGCTAGGTGTCCTGCGTCCCAGTGCAGCATTTTAACCACAAGCTCATTGTTTCTCATTCAGATATGCATTGTCTTCTCTCAGCCCTGCTGTGACTGCTGAGCTGGTCACCAGCTACTGCTCCTATTGCTTTG
Organism: Platysternon megacephalum; assembly: GCA_003942145.1. Classification (NCBI taxonomy): domain Eukaryota; kingdom Metazoa; phylum Chordata; order Testudines; family Platysternidae; genus Platysternon; species Platysternon megacephalum. Next base: position 8,321,535 of record QXTE01000044.1, read on the forward strand.
GTGCCCCCTACAGGACAATGTGCTGTATTGCCTGAGGCAGTGTGTTAGCAGCCACTTCTGACGGCTGAATGGCCACCGTGGTAACGATTCGTTGATTTACAAGTGAGGAAGGATATAAAGGTCACAACGTCAGAATCTGGCCTCACATTCCAACACATGATGTTGATAATATTGATGTTACCACAGTTTTTATCAGAGATTAGACTTCGGTATGGAAGGGTTCATAAAACACATGGAAGACTGCCTGGGCCCAGCACCATGAGCAGATAGACGCAGGCACTGTGTTTTGCCTCTCAACATGACTGCTGCTGAGTGGCAGGATTATGTCTCATTTCAGCCACTACGCTGTGCTGAACTGGGAGGCAACAAGAGGAGAAAGGTCCAACAGGCGTTGGGTAACAATGTTGTGTCCCTGGAAACCATGTTTGACCCTGTTTTCAGAGCCTGTGTCAGTGATCCATCACCATTACGAAACACGGTGGTTTGTCCCTGCAAATGGGGCCACCTGAAGACGCTGGCAGCTGGACGAGCCCTTGACCTTATGGTAGGTTTCCCTTGCCTCCGGGGGTCACCTCCCACCAGGCCTGTTGCGTAATGACACCCTGCCATCCTCACTGCCGCAAGAGTATCCAGCGGATCTACCCCTGCCACACAGGTCCTTGAGCCAACCCTCGCCTGAGCACAGAGTCCAATGCACAGTGTGACAGCAAGGAAGGGAGTTGCTTGAGAGCAGCGAGGATTTAGCACCTTTTCTTCTTCCCCTCTCCTATGCACACCTCACTGATGCCCACTGAAACAGCCCACTGGGTCGTCAGCCCCGTTAGCGATCACGTTAAGTGCCTGTGGGGCGGCGGCACTGGTATAGAGAAGTCAGGTTTGAGGATCTGACAGGATACCTTCAGGGGGGCCAGGTGAAAGAGACTAGCTGGAGGGGGAACTGAGGTGGAGAGAGATTTGTTGGGGAAAATGAGAGCATGGATGCCCCAGTCAGGCTATGGTAGAAGTGAATCTGGGACGACACTGTCACACTCAGTCCTGCTTCCAGTGAAACTGCTTGGGGTTGTACCATTGATTTCATACGTTTAAAGTCAAAATCAAACAAGCTCTACCTGGTTCCAAAAACTTCCCTGGAGGTACAAAGTCTCATCAATCAACTGCAGTAACTTCTGGAAGTGACTATCATGATATTCAAACCGGTCCCCAAAAGTGACGGAACAGATTATGTTGGAAACAGCATTGTTAATTTTAAAGTGAGGGTCAAAAGGTTGCCCTGGAAAAGAAAAAGGGAGAAATCAGTGTTCTGGTTTCTTAGAAAAGGGGAAGAAAGTTGTTGACAGACATAAACTATATGATATGTATGAAACCATTAATAAAACCTGAACATATGCATATATCACACACTCCCGCACACACTCATACATATCCCTTGAGTAACATTTGCTGCATTGTCGCCTATGTGAACATTGAAAAACTGTTAAACACATAGATGGGATGAGCTGCATTTTGATGCATGCAGCATATCAAAACTACCGGTTCAAGTCAGTTTTTGCTATGTAAAGAGACATTTGTATGTTTTCACACAGGTCTCTGCCTTTGTTATAGTGTAGAGAGGTTTTACATATATGTGATTATGAACCACTTTCCATGGCCATTAATCTTGGCAATGAACACTTTTGTGGGACTGTTTTGTACATTTGTGTGGCTACATGGAGGCTGACATTTAGTGACCGATATAAAAACATGAATCCCAAACACCACCAAACTTTTGGATCCCTATCCAGATCTGGACCATGGCACCAAGGTTCATATATGGGCTAAGCCAAATCCCTCATCTGAACTGAGTATTAGGAAAGATCTGGATTCAAACATCATGTACATCTCTGTTATTTCACGTTCATTGCCAAAGAAGAGCTATAATTTTTGATAGAACAATTAAAGTGTCATTCTCTCTAGTTCTCACCTTTTTCTTCCTCAATTGCATCTGTGAGGTATCTGCTTTCCTCCTGTATTCGTTCTTCTAAGCTCCTCTTCCCCAGGCCAAAGTTTCTTAGGGTTGATAAAGCAAATCTTCTTTGTTGTTTCCAGCTATGTCCATTAGAGGCGACTAATCCTGGGGTGAAAAATGACACCTGGTACAGTATATTGTAATGGTCATTAGAAGATTAGAAAACTTTAACACTCCTTTCCTTTTTCAAGTTTAAGTGAGGCCTGGCTATTTTTCCACAGGATATTTTCTTCTGTTCTGTTTGCCATGCTCATCACTATTATATCAGAGTGCCTGGGCTCTAGCAATGGTGAGGTCATGTCCAACATGAAGAAGGTACACTTTTACAGAAGGTGTATAGAGCTGAGGTTGACGGAAGTAGGCCGCAATGCCGACCACGAATGAGGTTGAAAGATGCTATTTTGAGGGATTTCAGAAGCCTAAATCCTCCCATTCTGACTGTTGCTGAAGGAAAACTTGCAAGGGACCATCCAGGATGGAAGTCCATTCTACATGCCATCACAGCTACATGGTAGTCATGTGAATCTGCTGCTGCTGTCGCCAGGGATATGGCAGTTGTGATGTGAACATGAGACGTCAATGAGACATGAGCACATGTGTAAGTATTTGCAGAATTGAGGAAGTTACTAAGGCCCAGATCCTCAAAATTATTTAGGTGCCTAACTCCCATTGATTTTACTAGACATTAGGCACCTAAACACCTTTGAGGATCTGGGCTTAAGTTACTACCCCAGAGCATACTTCAGTGAGACTGTTCACATGCATAAAGTGAAGCTCATTTGTAAGTGTTTGCAGGATCGGTGACTTGATTATTAAAAATGTTACACCTGAAATACTTGAAGAAAAAGATAAGAAAAGAAACTCACCAAATGCACCAAAGATTTCGTAGATAAGAGGAATTTGTGGGCGATCAAGAAAGTATTCACCCTCATGGACAAGCACTTCCTTCACCAGCTGGAATCCATTTATAATCACAAATGTCAGGTTACCAAACTGCAAGCTGAAAATGTTGCCATATTTTCCAGCAAGCTGGGGGAAAAAAAGAGCATGTGGTTTAGTTCATATTTAATTTGTTTGATAACCAGATCTAAAGCCCATGTAATGACTACTTAATTAATAATAATAATTGTAAAAAAAAGTATTTGTATTACAATAGCACTCAAGGGCCTGGCTGTTCAAGCACTGATTAAAAAGACAGTCCTGTTCCAAAAGAGCTCACAAGTGGATATAACAGGTGGATGAAGCATATAAATGGGGAGGAAAATGAGGTAACAGTAAAACAAGCATATCTAAGGACAATGAATGCCCTGAGCCTTTTCCTAGGGGATGTCAAAATAAAACAGACCTACTGGTAAATAATAATTATTGACAATCAGCCCACTCTAAGCTGACAGGAGCAGTCACCTTCCTGGCTGGTAGCAATACTGACTGCAGATAGGTTGCCCTTCAACGATCATTCCCATAGTGAAGAAATCAACATTCCGGTTAAAACAAAACATACTCCAGTACTGTCAGAAGCACCCCTTCCTTCTGGCCTACACCCACCTCACAATGAACTACGTAGCTCCCTGGGGCACTCAGGGTGTGTGACTGAAAGCTGCGGAGAACAAATTACTGGCTTCCACAGAGGCCTGTGTGAAAGGAATCCATTCTAGCCCTTGCAAGGGGATGGCCCTCACAAGTAACCTTCTAAACTCCCTTGGGCTTCATACGTCACTTTCTAACCTTTATGAGCTCCCACTTAATCACATCCTCCCTCCTAGGGCAGAGTGCTTCCAACCCTTGCCCAACTCCCCATAACTTCCGACTCTTGCCCAACTCCCCGTACTCCTTACAAGTTTTTGCCAAGCCTGCATTCTTCGCAAACCTGTTTAAAAGCCTGTAATTAAATTCCCTCAAGCCCTTTTGAAATGTCACTGAAAATTCCCACACAACCTAGTTCCTTGTGAGCTCTTTCCAACCCCGATGAGGACCAACCTCAAACCCTACACAGCCCCTTCCAAGGCTCAGTCCTTCTATACTTGGTAACTTTCTATGAGCCTCTTCTTACCTGGTAAGTCCTTGTGGGCCTGCTCCTACACTGCCCAAGTCCCTGCACACGTTGCAAGTCCCCTGTCATACTCACAACTCCCCACAAGCTACCTTCAAACCATGGTACATTGTGCACTGCATCAGACACTGCCATCCACATGTAATCAGGCCTCAATTCGCTGATACGTCAAATCTAATTTAAACTGTACCCCAGCACAAAGCAGACATAAACCTGGAGGATCCTACCTCCTGAGGATTTCCATGTGGAAAGGAATCCATAGATGGGACCCCCACATCCTGGACACTGGCTGAGGGAAAAGGGGTATGACCAGAGGTTTCCCTGTGCTCTGGTGATCCCGGGCAGCAGGCTTCTGGAATGGCCCACTGGGACTGTTAGTAGCTGGTACAACTCAGAGCAGTGTAGAGATGGTTCTAATTTATGCCAGGGGCCAGAGCAGCACCAGGACAACGCAAGGTCATGGCAGTGCATCGGTGTTGCCATCATGAGCTGTTCCATACATTCTTCAGGTGCAGCTGAGGGTCTGACCCAGCATCTCTCTCATCCACCGCTCCCTGGTTAAAAAAAACTCTTGCAAACAGAACTCCTATACTTGCTCCCTGCCCCCACTTACCTTCTCTACAGTCCTATGGGGCTGTTTGAAATCCATATGGAGCAGGTGGCCCAGGAAGGGCAGGGGAAAAGGTCCTGGAGGGAAATTCTTTGGCTGTCTCCTTTTCATGCAATCAGCAATCAGCAGGAACAGGCCTAAGAACATGGCCAGTGTCTGAAAGGGCATGTTCTGCCAGAGCCACATTAACGCAGGAACAACCTGCAGTGGCATCTTCCCCAGCCAGGTGCACCCCTGCAGCTGTAAGAGGGAGGAGTGACTGGGGTAGAGGGAAACCTGATAGCAGCAGGCACAGCCCTGCCCACCCACTTGCTGCTGACGCTGGTGGAGGACAAAGTTTACAAGCAAAATCAACACACCCTCAAACAGCTACACAAGAGCTTTCCATGCCAGAGTCCTAACCCGGAAACCCTGCTAGGGCCCCCTCTCCTGGTTCCTTCAGCTCATCAGCTAAGATTTGTCAGATTTTTCCTCCTTAGTTATAATTTCTCATTTTCTCCTGGTTCTTTAAAAAAAATCAATTACAGATTCCCTCCTCCCGCATTCTCTGTCATGAAAAATATCTAGTAAAACCAGTTTTTCTACAAATCTGGTAGTCAGGAATGCAAAAGATCTTTTTACGGTAGGTGTTAAATGTTTTGAAAGCATCATTTTTATTGCAATTAGTGTTTTGATGGCTTACATTCGAGCCTGATGCTGCGCACTCTGAGCAATCGACTCCCATTGTCCTCCATGACAAGTTTTTTCTTCTTTTTTGGCTCCCATCACCAAGGTATTGGGGCACTTTGCAATTATACATTTACTGGCCATTTCATTTAAAAATTTAGGCCCCAGGCCTGCAATCAGATCAAAGAGGGGGCCACAGTGATTATGTTACATTATTATAATTGAACATACCAATTGCAGTAGTGCCAAGAGGCCAATCAGATGGGGCCCCGTTGCACTGGCTGCTCTACAGACATACAGTAAACGACAGTTCCTGCCCCAAAAAGCTTGCAGTAAAAGGCCACAGTTCAGGAAACGAGCCCTCTTCAGAAATGGTCCTTAAGCACATGCTTACCTTTAAGCACGTGCTTAAGTCCACTGAAATCAATTAACTATGTGCTTAAAGCTAAACAAGTGTGTAACTCCTTTCCTGAAGCAGGGTCTAGAAGCCCAACCAGCTGTGGAGCTTCAGTGATTTAATTCCCAGAAACACTACCATGGTGCTGTTGGTAATGTTCCCACTATATTGTTGTTGTGTCCATATTCTCCCATATGTGTAGTACTCTACCCTCTGGCATACACAGCAATTTGCTGTATTTAAACATAAACACACACACAGAGAGAATCTAAGTTTTAAATGGTTTCATAAGAATATTTACATTTTTTAAAAGTGGACACGGGGCCAGATGTGCAAAGTGAGCACAAGCTGGCTTCCATTTGAGTGCAATGCTATGTTGCACATTCACTTTTGGAAAACTAGTACCTGTGTGTGCAATACAGAGCCTTTACACACACAGGCTGGACAAATGGTTGGATATGTGTCAATTGCACCACTTCTGGCCACGCAGCTGTTTCTGTGCATGAATATACCATCTTTGGGGAAATTTGGCACATGGTGGGTGCCACCGTTAATTAAGAGCCTACCACAGGAGAGTGGATCCATTGATTTCAAAAGGATTACTCACGTGATTAACTATTCAAAGTCAGAGGTTTAAAAATCTAATCCTAAATGTTTGGATTTTTTTTTAAATGATTTTTTCCTGTTAGCAACAGGAATCTATTCTTCTTTGCTATGAAATTTAATGAGAAAGCTAAGGACTATTTTCATTTCCCTGGCGTAAGGACACACTGTGGGCCTGATCTGAAATGGGACTACTCACATGAGTAAACTCACATGTTTAGGCCTTTACAGGATCAGACCGTTACATTTCAAAACTTTTTCTTCTTGTAATTGATTCTCTGTCCCATTTTGCCTATGAGTGATGTCAGTAAGGAAAAGTTATAGTAATGGGCTGGTTCTGTGTTTGAAATAGAAAATGAAATAGACCAGATATTGCATTGTGAGGTACATTGTGCCTCAAACAAATTGTGTGCATGTATCATAGGTAAGGTTGCTATCTGGATGGTTTTTCATTGGCCTGGCTGGTATTTGTAGTGCCTTTTTGATTAAAAGATTTAATCTGCCTTTTGTGTTTTCATGTCATAGTGCTCTACAATTCGCACCCCGGTGGTCTGCGCTGTGGTGCTGTGTTAGGATAAGGTAAGACACATGATCAAAATAACCTAAAAATACACATACATGCGTGTCTGTGTGTGTAAACTGTGTTTCTCTAAAACGTTTTAGTAATAATTAGCCATAGTCAGCACTAGGACCCTTTTTATAGTGGGGAGAAGGCCAGTGGCTGGTTTTTCTTTGCCTTGGAGGTGGTAACCCTAATCATAGGTCTCAAATGGACTCACATGAAATTGAATGTGAGCACAAAGAGTATCCCTTAAAACTTCTGGAACATCCAGATCCCTTACGTTTTCTCTTTAGAAAAATTACGAGATTCTAACCACAAAGCCTTAATTAAAAATGAACTAGGGTTAAAATGATCAAAGTACAGCTCATTCACAAAATCCCCATCTCTGAATAATAGATGCTGTGATGAGATGTGCTGAGGACTCTCCCATGTGGCATAAACGTGCAATTACACAATAATTGCTCAGCAACAACAGCCAGATTATTGTATTCCTTGAGATTTCTATTGAAAGTCAGTGGAAATGTGCTTTATTTACTCTGTTATTTTTCCTATTAATTAGTGGGTGTCTCATATCAAAAGAAAATGCCACTTATGAAAAGTAGAAAATCCTCATGAAAAATCTTTACGGTATCTATATTCTAAACCTATTAGCAAACAAAAAGCAGTCCATTTAGCAACATAAAAAGCTTTTATTTTTTAACTTATCAATATTTTGGCCACATGACTAGGCAAAATCTCTACAAATTGCAATTCCAGATTAAATGTGGGTGGGGTTCTAAATAATTAATAGTCTTTAATAATAGGACTAAGAATTGAGAACCCTTAAAGAGATAAACCTATATAGACACAAGGTCTTTCACACAAGAGAAATCTTTAAATATGTTACTTATTCACCTCCTTACAAGTTCTTTACAGCAGAGAAAATATCTTCTCTATGGGCCACAATTACTTCTGGCATAAGGAGTCAGAGGAGGGAGGCCAGGGGATCGTATGTAGGCACTAGTAAAGGAGACAATGTAATCTACTGGATAGAGCACTGGACTAGGACTAAGGAAACATGGGTTCTAGTTTTGGCTCTATCATGGGCCTGCTGGATACAAGTCACTTCCCCACTATGTGCCTCAGTTTCCCCATCTTTAAAATGGGGAATAATGACATTAACCTCCTGTGTAAAGGGCTTTGGGATCTACTGATTAAAAAGCCACTCTATAAATGCTTGGTATTATTATTATAAGGCTTCTGCACGACTGCCTCAGTCTTATACAGATGCCTCATGATGATCTTAGGGTATCCACGGCAGGTGAGGAGGGCTACCCTCCCACTGTTGGGTGAAACAAAGAATTCCCTAGGCGCGCTGCCTTTGCCTGCAGGCACCGCCCCCGCAGCTCCCATTAGCCGCAAGCCCTGGCCAACGGGAGCTGTGGAGCTGGTGCTCAGGGTGGAGGCAGCGTACAGAGCTGCCTGGCCACGCCTCCACCTAGGAGCTGAGGGAAGCGGGGATGTTGCTGTTTCCAGGGAGGCATGGAGCGAGGTAGGGAGCCTGCCAGCCGCACCAACTGTCCCCCCAGCACCTGCGCAGGTCCCGGGCCGCACCTCACCGCCCGTCCACCTCCCAGCATTGGGGGGGTTCTGCTCCCTCCCTCCCGCAGCACACATGGCACCCCCGGGATGCCCGCCCCCAAGATTTAGTCATGGGTATATAGTACAAGTCATGAACAGGTCACGGGTCGTGAATTTTTGTTTACTGCCCATGAGCTGTCCATGACTTTTACTAAAAATACCCATGACTAAAACATAGCTTAATAGTGATACAATGACCATTGATGAAGAACTAGAAAGCAAAAGAGGAAATTGCACCTGCTTCTGATTTTCTACTGCAAAGTCTGCAGACAGAGCTATGGCTTTCCACTGCTGCTTCTTGATGACAGACACAACATTCTTTTATAGGCTCAACTACTGAATTCTGATTAGCCCCCCAAGAAGTGTCTTGTCAGCATGATTATATTGGACACCCAAATCTCAAANGCACCAACTGTCCCCCCAGCACCTGCGCAGGTCCCGGGCCGCACCTCACCGCCCGTCCACCCCCCAACATTGGGGGGGTTCTGCTCCCTCCCCCCCTGCAGCACACATGGCGCCCTCCCGCAGCACCNAAGAGCATGTGGTTTAGTTCATATTTAATTTGTTTGATAACCAGATCTAAAGCCCATGTAATGACTACTTAATTAATAATAATAATTGTAAAAAAAAGTATTTGTATTACAATAGCACTCAAGGGCCTGGCTGTTCAAGCACTGATTAAAAAGACAGTCCTGTTCCAAAAGAGCTCACAAGTGGATATAACAGGTGGATGAAGCATATAAATGGGGAGGAAAATGAGGTAACAGTAAAACAAGCATATCTAAGGACAATGAATGCCCTGAGCCTTTTCCTAGGGGATGTCAAAATAAAACAGACCTACTGGTAAATAATAATTATTGACAATCAGCCCACTCTAAGCTGACAGGAGCAGTCACCTTCCTGGCTGGTAGCAATACTGACTGCAGATAGGTTGCCCTTCAACGATCATTCCCATAGTGAAGAAATCAACATTCCGGTTTAAACAAAACATACTCCAGTACTGTCAGAAGCACCCCTTCCTTCTGGCCTACACCCACCTCACAATGAACTACGTAGCTCCCTGGGGCACTCAGGGTGTGTGACTGAAAGCTGCGGAGAACAAATTACTGGCTTCCACAGAGGCCTGTGTGAAAGGAATCCATTCTAGCCCTTGCAAGGGGATGGCCCTCACAAGTAACCTTCTAAACTCCCGTGGGCTTCGTACGTCACTTTCTAACCTTTATGAGCTCCCACTTAATCACATCCTCCCTCCTAGGGCAGAGTGCTTCCAACCCTTGCCCAACTCCCCATAACTTCCGACTCTTGCCCAACTCCCCGTACTCCTTACAAGTTTTTGCCAAGCCTGCATTCTTCGCAAACCTGTTTAAAAGCCTGTAATTAAATTCCCTCAAGCCCTTTTGAAATGTCACTGAAAATTCCCACACAACCTAGTTCCTTGTGAGCTCTTTCCAACCCCGATGAGGACCAACCTCAAACCCTACACAGCCCCTTCCAAGGCTCAGTCCTTCTATACTTGGTAACTTTCTATGAGCCTCTTCTTACCTGGTAAGTCCTTGTGGGCCTGCTCCTACACTGCCCAAGTCCCTGCACACGTTGCAAGTCCCCTGTCATACTCACAACTCCCCACAAGCTACCTTCAAACCATGGTACATTGTGCACTGCATCAGACACTGCCATCCACATGTAATCAGGCCTCAATTCGCTGATACGTCAAATCTAATTTAAACTGTACCCCAGCACAAAGCAGACATAAACCTGGAGGATCCTACCTCCTGAGGATTTCCATGTGGAAAGGAATCCATAGATGGGACCCCCACATCCTGGACACTGGCTGAGGGAAAAGGGGTATGACCAGAGGTTTCCCTGTGCTCTGGTGATCCCGGGCAGCAGGCTTCTGGAATGGCCCACTGGGACTGTTAGTAGCTGGTACAACTCAGAGCAGTGTAGAGATGGTTCTAATTTATGCCAGGGGCCAGAGCAGCACCAGGACAACGCAACGTCATGGCAGTGCAGAGGTGGTGCCATCATGAGCTGTTCCATACATTCTTCAGGTGCAGCTGAGGGTCTGACCCAGCATCTCTCTCATCCACCGCTCCCTGGTTAAAAAAAACTCTTGCAAACAGAACTCCTATACTTGCTCCCTGCCCCCACTTACCTTCTCTACAGTCCTATGGGGCTGTTTGAAATCCATATGGAGCAGGTGGCCCAGGAAGGGCAGGGGAAAAGGTCCTGGAGGGAAATTCTTTGGCTGTCTCCTTTTCATGCAATCAGCAATCAGCAGGAACAGGCCTAAGAACATGGCCAGTGTCTGAAAGGGCATGTTCTGCCAGAGCCACATTAACGCAGGAACAACCTGCAGTGGCATCTTCCCCAGCCAGATGCACCCCTGCAGCTGTAAGAGGGAGGAGTGACTGGGGTAGAGGGAAACCTGATAGCAGCAGGCACAGCCCTGCCCACCCACTTGCTGCTGACGCTGGTGGAGGACAAAGTTTACAAGCAAAATCAACACACCCTCAAACAGCTACACAAGAGCTTTCCATGCCAGAGTCCTAACCCGGAAACCCTGCTAGGGCCCCCTCTCCTGGTTCCTTCAGCTCATCAGCTAAGATTTGTCAGATTTTTCCTCCTTAGTTATAATTTCTCATTTTCTCCTGGTTCTTTAAAAAAAATCAATTACAGATTCCCTCCTCCCGCATTCTCTGTCATGAAAAATATCTAGTAAAACCAGTTTTTCTACAAATCTGGTAGTCAGGAATGCAAAAGATCTTTTTACGGTAGGTGTTAAATGTTTTGAAAGCATCATTTTTATTGCAATTAGTGTTTTGATGGCTTACATTCGAGCCTGATGCTGCGCACTCTGAGCAATCGACTCCCATTGTCCTCCATGACAAGTTTTTTCTTCTTTTTTGGCTCCCATCACCAAGGTATTGGGGCACTTTGCAATTATACATTTACTGGCCATTTCATTTAAAAATTTAGGCCCCAGGCCTGCAATCAGATCAAAGAGGGGGCCACAGTGATTATGTTACATTATTATAATTGAACATACCAATTGCAGTAGTGCCAAGAGGCCAATCAGATGGGGCCCCGTTGCACTGGCTGCTCTACAGACATACAGTAAACGACAGTTCCTGCCCCAAAAAGCTTGCAGTAAAAGGCCACAGTTCAGGAAACGAGCCCTCTTCAGAAATGGTCCTTAAGCACATGCTTACCTTTAAGCACGTGCTTAAGTCCACTGAAATCAATTAACTATGTGCTTAAAGCTAAACAAGTGTGTAACTCCTTTCCTGAAGCAGGGTCTAGAAGCCCAACCAGCTGTGGAGCTTCAGTGATTTAATTCCCAGAAACACTACCATGGTGCTGTTGGTAATGTTCCCACTATATTGTTGTTGTGTCCATATTCTCCCATATGTGTAGTACTCTACCCTCTGGCATACACAGCAATTTGCTGTATTTAAACATAAACACACACACAGAGAGAATCTAAGTTTTAAATGGTTTCATAAGAATATTTACATTTTTTAAAAGTGGACACGGGGCCAGATGTGCAAAGTGAGCACAAGCTGGCTTCCATTTGAGTGCAATGCTATGTTGCACATTCACTTTTGGAAAACTAGTACCTGTGTGTGCAATACAGAGCCTTTACACACACAGGCTGGACAAATGGTTGGATATGTGTCAATTGCACCACTTCTGGCCACGCAGCTGTTTCTGTGCATGAATATACCATCTTTGGGGAAATTTGGCACATGGTGGGTGCCACCGTTAATTAAGAGCCTACCACAGGAGAGTGGATCCATTGATTTCAAAAGGATTACTCACGTGATTAACTATTCAAAGTCAGAGGTTTAAAAATCTAATCCTAAATGTTTGGATTTTTTTTTAAATGATTTTTTCCTGTTAGCAACAGGAATCTATTCTTCTTTGCTATGAAATTTAATGAGAAAGCTAAGGACTATTTTCATTTCCCTGGCGTAAGGACACACTGTGGGCCTGATCTGAAATGGGACTACTCACATGAGTAAACTCACATGTTTAGGCCTTTACAGGATCAGACCGTTACATTTCAAAACTTTTTCTTCTTGTAATTGATTCTCTGTCCCATTTTGCCTATGAGTGATGTCAGTAAGGAAAAGTTATAGTAATGGGCTGGTTCTGTGTTTGAAATAGAAAATGAAATAGACCAGATATTGCATTGTGAGGTACATTGTGCCTCAAACAAATTGTGTGCATGTATCATAGGTAAGGTTGCTATCTGGATGGTTTTTCATTGGCCTGGCTGGTATTTGTAGTGCCTTTTTGATTAAAAGATTTAATCTGCCTTTTGTGTTTTCATGTCATAGTGCTCTACAATTCGCACCCCGGTGGTCTGCGCTGTGGTGCTGTGTTAGGATAAGGTAAGACACATGATCAAAATAACCTAAAAATACACATACATGCGTGTCTGTGTGTGTAAACTGTGTTTCTCTAAAACGTTTTAGTAATAATTAGCCATAGTCAGCACTAGGACCCTTTTTATAGTGGGGAGAAGGCCAGTGGCTGGTTTTTCTTTGCCTTGGAGGTGGTAACCCTAATCATAGGTCTCAAATGGACTCACATGAAATTGAATGTGAGCACAAAGAGTATCCCTTAAAACTTCTGGAACATCCAGATCCCTTACGTTTTCTCTTTAGAAAAATTACGAGATTCTAACCACAAAGCCTTAATTAAAAATGAACTAGGGTTAAAATGATCAAAGTACAGCTCATTCACAAAATCCCCATCTCTGAATAATAGATGCTGTGATGAGATGTGCTGAGGACTCTCCCATGTGGCATAAACGTGCAATTACACAATAATTGCTCAGCAACAACAGCCAGATTATTGTATTCCTTGAGATTTCTATTGAAAGTCAGTGGAAATGTGCTTTATTTACTCTGTTATTTTTCCTATTAATTAGTGGGTGTCTCATATCAAAAGAAAATGCCACTTATGAAAAGTAGAAAATCCTCATGAAAAATCTTTACGGTATCTATATTCTAAACCTATTAGCAAACAAAAAGCAGTCCATTTAGCAACATAAAAAGCTTTTATTTTTTAACTTATCAATATTTTGGCCACATGACTAGGCAAAATCTCTACAAATTGCAATTCCAGATTAAATGTGGGTGGGGTTCTAAATAATTAATAGTCTTTAATAATAGGACTAAGAATTGAGAACCCTTAAAGAGATAAACCTATATAGACACAAGGTCTTTCACACAAGAGAAATCTTTAAATATGTTACTTATTCACCTCCTTACAAGTTCTTTACAGCAGAGAAAATATCTTCTCTATGGGCCACAATTACTTCTGGCATAAGGAGTCAGAGGAGGGAGGCCAGGGGATCGTATGTAGGCACTAGTAAAGGAGACAATGTAATCTACTGGATAGAGCACTGGACTAGGACTAAGGAAACATGGGTTCTAGTTTTGGCTCTATCACGGGCCTGCTGGATACAAGTCACTTCCCCACTATGTGCCTCAGTTTCCCCATCTTTAAAATGGGGAATAATGACATTAACCTCCTGTGTAAAGGGCTTTGGGATCTACTGATTAAAAAGCCACTCTATAAATGCTTGGTATTATTATTATAAGGCTTCTGCACGACTGCCTCAGTCTTATACAGATGCCTCATGATGATCTTAGGGTATCCACGGCAGGTGAGGAGGGCTACCCTCCCACTGTTGGGTGAAACAAAGAATTCCCTAGGCGCGCTGCCTTTGCCTGCAGGCACCGCCCCCGCAGCTCCCATTAGCCGCAAGTCCTGGCCAACGGGAGCTGTGGAGCTGGTGCTCAGGGTGGAGGCAGCGTACAGAGCTGCCTGGCCACGCCTCCACCTAGGAGCTGAGGGAAGCGGGGATGTTGCTGTTTCCAGGGAGGCATGGAGCGAGGTAGGGAGCCTGCCAGCCGCACCAACTGTCCCCCCAGCACCTGCGCAGGTCCCGGGCCGCACCTCACCGCCCGTCCACCTCCCAGCATTGGGGGGGTTCTGCTCCCTCCCTCCCGCAGCACACATGGCACCCCCGGGATGCCCGCCCCCAAGATTTAGTCATGGGTATATAGTACAAGTCATGAACAGGTCACGGGTCGTGAATTTTTGTTTACTGCCCATGAGCTGTCCATGACTTTTACTAAAAATACCCATGACTAAAACATAGCTTAATAGTGATACAATGACCATTGATGAAGAACTAGAAAGCAAAAGAGGAAATTGCACCTGCTTCTGATTTTCTACTGCAAAGTCTGCAGACAGAGCTATGGCTTTCCACTGCTGCTTCTTGATGACAGACACAACATTCTTTTATAGGCTCAACTACTGAATTCTGATTAGCCCCCCAAGAAGTGTCTTGTCAGCATGATTATATTGGACACCCAAATCTCAAACCTACCATATCAATGCCAAGTCACTGATTTCTTGAAGCTGTTATTTTTTCAGTGTGCATTTTATTATTTGAATAAATGCTCCCTCGTTAGACAATTGCAATATTATATCTTTACAACAAAGTTCAATCAGACGGGAAGAGTGCAGCTGTCATATAATCCTCATGGCTATGGCCAAAGCATAGTTTATGTTTATACCATACTGCAATTTCATATTTATTCTGCATACAGCAATGAGAAAGTAAATGAAATGTTGCATTTCCAGTGTTTAAAGAGGGACAATAACCATCCTTGCTTAGGAATAATCATTAATTCAGTACAAAACTCTAATGCAACATCATGAGGAATTCATATTGTAAGACAATGGTGCCCAACCGTATTACACAGGAGGGCCACAAACTCGTGTGGCCCAAACAGATTCTACATATTTTAATAAGATTTAAAGTCACCTGTATTAATTTATAATTTAAGTTCAGCTTGTTTCATATGCATTTAGATAGGCTGTTTCTATGTACAGTATTATCTATTCACATACTTGTGTAAACTAAGATGACGTAAACATAATGACAAAACGCTAATGAATTGGCCATTAGTATACTGTGTTGAAGCAGGCCGTGGGCCTTATGAAATGCTCTGGTGGGCTGTGTATGGCCTGTGGGCCATAAGTTATGCACTCCTGCTGTAAGAAATCCATTACCAATTAGGGCTTCACAGCTGTCACTATGATGCTTGACAAAGCTAATTCGAACTTCAAGTCAACGTAGGTAGTCTGGATAGTACCCAGAATCTCCTGTTCCAAAACTCAGAGGCTCCTCCCACTGCCCAAGCTTTAAGAAAATGTGGTGCATGCCCTCTCAGTCCCTATAATTTTCAAATATGTGATCATTTAAATGATCTCAGATGCTATTATAGGTTCCCACACTGAAACAGACCCAGTAGGCCAAATTCTGCCCTTGCTTGCAACTGTGCAATCTTGTTATCTTCACGGGTGTGGCTGAGGGTGGAATTTGTCCCATGACGTGCTTTTATTTCAATGCAGAAGTAATTGGGCATTCAGCTAATGCATTCTGTACGATAATTGGAAGTTGTTTAGCTGATGTAACAGGAGTTAAATTTATTCAAATGTGTCATCACATATACTGTAAGTATGCTTGTGAGTGCATTTATTTGAATTGCTGCACACTTGGGATATATAAGCTGATAAGGAAATGCATAATAAGCTATTTTTAGTAAAGATAAACCCTGATTTTACAAGGATTGCGGGGGACATCCAAAACCATCAGAATATCAGGGATTTAGGTAGCCAGTCAACTTTTTCTTAACTAAGCATGATTTCCTCATGGACGACTAACTTACATGCCAAGACTGAACTTAAATGAAGCAGATTTTTGAGCTGGGCTCACAAAAATAACACTTTGAAAAATAATTTGTGTAAAACACTCACAACCTTGGATAATGGGCCCAAATGACCAGATATAATTGTACTTAACTTTTTTAATGGATATAATGGCTTGGGCGTCTATGGCACTCCCAACGCACTTTGGAAGCATTTGTTAATTAAGCTTCACAACTGGGTTGATTGAAAATTTTGCACTTAATTTTTTTATGGAAAATTTGGGGGTTTGACTAAGCTGAACTTTTTGCAGAAAGAGTCTGCTTTCCATGGAAAATTTTGATTTTTCATCAAAAAAACAAACTCCTGAAAACCAAAATATTTAGAGTTGGATATGCTCCTGCAGTGCATTGTGTGAGTTATAGTCTGGCTGGCTCATGTTTCCATTTTCCTTTATGGGCCAGGCTACATTTCCCATGAGCCACCATGACTAGGGACTCCCATGATGCATCGCCTCTTCCTCCAAGAGGGGAAACCATGGTACATCATAGGAAATGTATTTCAGTCAGGGAGTCCAGCCAAGAAAGGAGAATGGGAGCATGAGGTACATGAACTACAACTCCCATGGGACACCACAGCAGCATTACCAAATTGAAACGTTACTGTTTTCCAGCAACATTTTTTGGGTTTTGGACAAAATATTTTGATATTTGACTTTTTGCCAAAAAATATGGAATGTTGACCGGAAAAAAAAGCCCTATTATCTGACTAGCTTTACTGACATCATCTGTGTGAGTCTAGTAATATAACCATTTCTCAAGGTGATTAACAGAGGCCCAGAGTGGATAAGGCCAAAATGTTCAAAAGTGGCCTCTGATTTTGGCCTCAATTTTTGGGTGCCCATTTTCAGTTACCTTTCTGACTTGCCCTCCATGTCACCCAATGAAGTGCTTTACCGAGACAAGACAGCTCAATTCAGGTACACCAAATCAGAGGCCGCTTTTGAACATTTTGACGTAAGCAACTTACCCAAGGCTACCATACGCGTCAGTGGCAGGGTTAGGAATGTAATACAGGAACCCTGACTGGAGTCTGCCAAAGGTTTGACTAGATCCCTGACCCAACCTGAAATCTAGATTTGGGTTCTAGTGCTACTTGTGAACCTCCATCCACCTCCACAATTGTTTAAGAATCATATTTCCCACCACTGGCAAGTCCAACTGCTGCTTTCATGTCCCAGGCTCCCAACTGTGTCTGAGTGCTTTCACTGCCATAATGGGATCAAGTGGGGGTTCCCACTGTCTTGTCACTTTGAGACAAGGGGCATCAAGTAAGAGCCATTCCTTGGCAGACCTCAGGGAGAATCAGGCTGCTCCCACCAAAGGGCAGTATACACTAGGTAACATACCCATTACTGCTGCCCGGAGCAACCTCAGGGGCACAGATGTCCCACAACCCATAATCTGGTTGCTAGGAATCTCCTGGCACAAAATAATTGGGGGAAAAATGAAAATAGAGAAAACTAAATTAATGGGGCGGATGGGGAGGGAGGGGAGCTTTTGCTGCACGAAAAGCAGGTGTTTAATGAGAAGCAAAACCAACAAAATCTTCCTGATCTTCAGCAACGAGAAACAGCACAAATCTGGAATGGCTTCGGACAGCGTGTGAGGCTTATTGTGAATTCAAAGTTTAACTCCACGTTCTCTGGAGCTCGGAATGTGAATTTCTGAATAAGGGTGGTGAAGAAGATGAACAGCTCTGTTCTAGCCAGCTGCTCTCCAGGGCATACCCGCTTTCCTGGAAGGGGAAGAAAGAGCAGCTGATGGATTACTGCTACAATTACAGGGTAAAGTGGTAGCAAACACAGAGTTCTGTTCCATTAAAAAATCACTCATACGGTAAGTTCCCTGAAAAACTTGCCCATTGCCTTACTTTAATCAGTACTATTACCATGGTGTTTGCCATGTTCTTTCTAAGATGAAAAAACGCTATGTAAGATTTGGGGACTATTATTATTATAAAATGTATTGATAGTCTCAGAGGAGCTCTAGACATCTCTAATTATACCCACATTAACACTGTGGGTCTTTGAACCCCTCTAGTGGCTGGACTATGAGTCTGCTACTACCTCTGAGCTGATACTGTACAGACAAATCCCCACTATGAGAAGCTGAATATGACTTTATGATCATCCTTTGTACTTAGCTAGAATTATGATGGCTCCTAGATATCCTCTTCCCTATATTTCCTCCTCTCATATGTCCATTGAACATTCTCCTGCATGAGACATCTCTTTGTAGACAGTGGGGAGGGAATGTTCTCCAACAAGATTGTGGGAACTGTCCTCAGAGCTTTACCACTTAATAAAAATGTTGGAGATTGTTCTTAGAGGCAAACTCTGAAAACCAGTTAACAGCCGACTTCTACTATTAATGAATACAGTAAAAAAGCCTGCATTGGTAGATGGAGTGAGGAGGGAATTTTCCTTTGTGGTACGGTGTTGCCCAGTTAGTATTGCCCATTACCAGGATTTTAAGTTTTCCTCTGAAGCATCAGGTAATGGCTAGGGTCAGAGACAGAACGCTGGACAAGATGGACTATTGGTCTGTCCTGGGCTGGCACTTCCTAGCTTCATCTATTTTTAAAATATGACATTGGCCTTTTCATGCAAAAACATTCCCTCACACATGGTCTCACCTGCAGAAAAAGGCAGAAAGGCTTCCCGCTTCCTAAACTGGCCATTTTCCAGGAAATGCTCAGGATTAAATGTATCAGGAGTTTCCCACACATTCTCGTCGAACATTATTGATGTCAAACTGGGGATCAAAGTGGTACCCTGCAAAAGGAGGGGAGGAGAATGGGAACTAAAAACAAGTCGGTGAGTGTGCTCAAAGGTTACATATTGAGCCATTTTGTTTTTAAAACTATTTTATTACTTCTCTTAGACCTGATCTACACACACAGTGAAATTGGTTTAATTAAAGGTGTGTTTCTTTAACAATTGAAGGCTTGTCTATACAAGGACATCCAAGAAAATTAATCCAAATTAACTAAAGGTGTGAATTTGAAGTGGACTAGTTAAATTACTTAAACCCCTGAGTGAATGCACTAATTCAGAATTAAAGTGGATTTAATTCAGTTTAATAACAGTGTCCACACAGGGATTTAGTGCTGTTTAACGAATCCACTTCAAATTCACACATTTAGTTAATGCAGATTAATTTTCCTGTACAGCCTTGTATAGACAAGGCCTTCATTAAACAAATGCAACACCCTGCACAGACACTTTTAGTTCGTTTTCAGTCTGGTTTTTATTGGTTTGGCTTGTGTCAGTAAATTACAATTATGTTAGTACAGCTAAACCAATGGAAACCAGTTTAAAACCAATAAAAGTGTGTCCACACAGCAGTTTGCATCAGTTTAACTTTTCAAACTGATCTTAGTTAAACTAGTGCAATTTCTGTGTGTACACAAGGTTTTAAACTAAAACTTGCTTCACCTGTGCTTATTCTTTTTATTTTTTCAGCTAGCTAAAATTGCTACCATATAACAAGAAACTTTCCACCCTCCACCAGAGAGGGGCAAACACTGCAGTCAAGTTATAGGATTGATTGTACAAACATTAAGGAGTCTGCTCTCTCCATGAGGCAACTGATCATGTTACTGGGAGATGTAAGAAATAACAGGCTGTTTGATATTTACTGTTATAACGAGAGCTCGTGTGTGTGCTTGTGTGTGTGCTGCTAAAAACTAGCTTTTAATTAGTGCTATTTATTTATAATAGCGGAGTTTCCTAAGACACTTAAGCCTAACATATCAAAACTCTATATCCTCTTCCTATTGGCTCCCATGGTCTCTGGGTCTCAGTTTCATATAATTCATGAAATTACCCTATATTGTATTTTTCTTAACACCAAAACTGATCTCTGTGCAGCGCACAGAAAAATCAAGGAATTAAATGAATATTTTAATTTTTTGTAAAATGAGAACGAAGCCCTTTTTACATAGTTCCTTTCGCCAGAAAATTTACCTTTATAGAGAACTTCTGTAGAACTTAATAGAAAATTATAATTTTTCTATGGAATTTTAGATCCATCATATATAATGTCATGAAGAATTATATCACGGCTATAGAAGTCTATAGGATGGCTTTTAAAAGTCATGAAAATGATACCAATCTCTATTAAATTCTTTTAATTTTTAGAGAAATGTCTAAAGTACTCTGTCAAATTGCTATTGGAGCCTAATGATTTCACCCCCTTTTAAATTATATGAGATTTTGCCATAAAAGAATTAAAAGTTAGATCTAACATCAAACCAACAGAAGAAGAAAGGGAGGCTTAGTTTCCTTTCAGGTTACTTTTGGCAAATGGAATCCTGCCAGTGTAATGTCACTGGTTGCCATTCTGGGCACATTTATAGGAACTACGTTGCCCATCCTTTGTACTTCGTTGAGGACTGCGTTGGTATACGGCATATTCTCTTTGTCATCCATCATTGGTTGCCGGGACTGGCCAATCACTGTGTCAATTTCTGTTTGCACTTTCTCTGAAAAGAAGCCAATAGCCACGTTAACAGTTATGAGGAGGAGGAGCAGTTTTCTATTTAGAGAGCCTTCAATTGTTCAGATTTTCAGCTGCATTTTTATTTTTTAAGTGCTTTGAGCCTCCTTCCAAATCCTGGATGTAAATGCTGTGCGTAGTCACAAAAAGGTACAGCATCGGCAATAGCAATCCCCCGCATTGCCTTGCCAAACCTGCCTTGACCATGCCTGCAAGGAATTAGCTCTAGACCTGAAGTGGTGGAAGGTAAGTCAGGACCTGGCTCAAAGCCCATTGAAGTCAATGGGAGTCTTTCCACTGACTTCAATGGATTTGGGGTCAGGCCTTCATTTTTCATGACCACTCTGTCATTGGGATGTCTGCAGAGGCTGTGAGAAAAAGTGCCAATTAATAATAAATCATCATACATTTATGGAACTTTCTATCTCAAGATTTCAGTATGCCTTTCAATATTAATTAATTAAGCATCACATTACCCCTGTGAGGTAGCTAAGAATCATTATTCCCATTTTACAGATAGGGAAACTAATGCGGAGAGGTGAAGTGACTTGTCCAAGGTCACACATGAAGTCAGTGCAAAGCCAAGAAGAAGTCAATTCCCAGGACTTCCAGTTCTGTGCATTTACCACTAGACAGTCCTTTCCCTCTCGTAGTTGTGGGGTTGTTCTGCAGAGACCTATGCACTTGGAACTGCAAAAACACCACTAGCTTGAGGATTTCCAGTGCCGAAGCTCAGATCTAGCCTGTACAATAAGCCTTCATTTGTTGTTCTCAGTGCTGTTCCCAGGGAAGTGAGAAAGCCAATCTTTCCTCTACTGGGGCTCACTGAGGAATTTAAGGGCAGAACATAAGGCCTGATTCAAAGCTCACAGAAGTCCGTGGGAAGAATTCCATTGGCTTCAGTGGGCTTTGGATCAGACCTCTAGGGAATAAATTGAAAGGAAGGAAGGACAATTTCAATTTTAAACCATTACAAAATCTACCTTGAATTTTGGGATATACTGCCATGTAGAGCAGAGCCCAGCGTATAGTTGTGGCAGCTGTTTCGGTCCCAGTTAAAAACAGATCCAGTGTGGAACACAGTAGATTTTCCTCATTGAAATAAGAGATGGAATCATCCTTAGACTTTAAAAAAATGTAAGTGGAAATATATATATATCAGTTATATGTGGTAAAAACCCATCTTTATCGCATGGACGGGCAAATTATCCCCCCCAAAAGAAAACCTAAGGCCTCACCAAATTGATGTCATTGTTAAATTAAGAGAAGATGTGTGTCCAAATCTGCTACACTGCCTCGGAAATCTCAGTCTTGGCTTTTTCATATATCTAGGGTGAGAACTGCACCCCACTGCCAGCCCCTTTACTTTGGGTAAGAAGGTCAAAGCAGGGGGCCCCCAAAAGCCCTGGTGACACCTGAAGGAGGATCCCCTCAATAGAGGCAATGGGACAGATGGCTGTCAGGCTGCCTTCTGAGGACCGCTTTCCTAATCCCAGGGCAGGAAATGTGTCAGGAGCATAGCCACAGCATGATGCACTGCAAAGCGTCTGTGCAGCGCTGCAGCCCATAGGGCCACCCAGGCTGCTGTAACAGGCCCCCAGGGCTGTCTAAGTTACTCCGGGGGCCTTTCCGGCACCTAGCGGAGGAGGGTGCAAAGATGACTTAAATGCACCTTAGCACCCGCCACCCACCCCCCATTCCTTCTGCGTTGCAATCTTGTCAATCATAGTCACGTTAGAAAACCATATTCAGTTGAACAGTCCTATTGATGTCGTTGATATTACTCATGTTCATCAGAGTTTCAGGACTGGGCCTCTGATTTACGTTAATTAGTTTGTGATACATCCTTAAATCCCCTAGACCATTTTGAAAATCCTATATGCAATAGGGCAGGGCAGTGACTTTTGGCAAATCAAGGACTGCATTTTTTAATGTTAAATTTCATTAAAAAAAAATGTACTTGAGAATTCTCATAGACGTTAGATTAAGTGACCTTCCAAGTGCTTTAAAACAGCATGCTGTACATAAGCTGAGTTTTCTCTCCATTTTAAGTACTTTTAAATAAAAAATAACTATCCATTCAAACAGCTTTTGTTAGAAAGTTTTGCCCTAAAAGTGAGCATAGGGCAATTTAGAATGGCAAAATCTGAATGACATACACAGCTCCAGATAGTTTGTCTGAGCAGCTAGTGTATATATTCTGAGTGTTGTCTATTGATTTCTTTCTGTTGCACAGTAAATTGTTGGTCCTCGTTGTCCTCTTACCTTTTCTATTTCCTTCAGATAACAGTCAATGAAGTCTCGGGTTTCAGATGAATTCCAGTCCTCCTTGTGCTTTGCAATCACTCCATTCACAAAATATTTAAGTTTCTTCCAATGTTTGAAAATTTTATTATGGGGCCCTGGGACCCACCTCATTAGCCAGGGGAAAGCATTATATAGCTGTTAAGATGTAAGGTGAACAGGACAAATTAATACCTCTTAGATCAAGAAAGAATCTATTACAGTTTAACACATCTAGTATTAGCCTGATTCTCCAAACATTTACATCAGTACAAATCAGGAGTTATTCCACTGAAGTCAATGGAGTTACACTGGTGTGAAATTGGTGTGATTCAGGCCCACTGTTTTCTGATAATAAAAGTTTATTTTTTTAGAACTCATGCTAGCCAATAAAGTCCCTTAATCAGAAACAAAAGCTTAAAAAAAGCAACCAGAGTCTCATGGTGTAGACCCAGAATAATAAATCAATTGACTGTGGAGTTCTACAGATGTAACTGAGATCAGAGTCTGACCCACACATTATGCAGCACTGCATAATCTATTCACAGTTAAACTCCAAATCAGTATTGGCCTGACCTGGTTATAAATCTGGAAATTCAGGCCAGCCCACTAACAAATAATAATAATTAATACCTAGTTCTTGTATAGTGCTGTGAGGTAGGTAAGTGCTATGATCATCCCCAGTATGATTCACAAATAAAGCTGGTTAAAAACTGGGGGGAGGGGGGAACCAGCAGAAAATTTTAAGGATAATTTTGTCCATTTTCCATAGAAATTGTAGAAGTTTATGAAATTTCCCAGACACGTCTATTGATAAACCTTTTAAATGAACCTGACTTGATAGAGGATTTGTATCACGACCACACATTTGTGTTTTCATGTGGCTTGGATGTGAAAAAACATCATACTTGGTGGTTTCTCTCTCTTTCTTTCTAGCACCCACATCATATTATCAAAGTGTGGGATTTTATGTGAAAACTAGGGCTGTGAAGCGATATACAAAATTAATCGCGATTAATTGCATTGTTAAACAATATTTATTTAAATATTTTTGGATGTTTTCTACATTTTCAAATATATTGATTTCAATTACAACACAAAACACAAAGTGTACAGTGCTCACTTTATATTTATTTTTTATTACAAATATTTGTGCTATAAAAAACAAGAAATAGTATTTTTCAATTCACCTCATACAAGTAATGTAATACAATCTCTTCATCATAAAAGTTGAACTTACAAATGTAGAATTATGTACAAAAAAATGCCTGCATTCAAAAATAAAACAGTGTAAAACTTTTGAGCCTACAAGTCCACTCAGTCCTATTTCTTGCTGTCAGTCACTCAAACAAAAAGTTTGTTTACATTTGCAGGAGATAATGCTGCCTTGCTTCTTGTTTACAGTGTCACCGGAAAGTGAGAACAGGTGTTCACATGGCACTGTTGTAACTAGCGTCGCAAGATATTTACGTGCCAGATCCGTTAAAGATTCATATGTCCCTTCATGCTTCAACCACCATTCCAGAGGATATGCAGCCATTCTAATGACGGGTTCTGCTCAATAATGATCCAAAGCAGTGCAGACTGACGCATGATCATTTTCATCATCTGAGTCAGATGCCACTAGCAGAAGGTTGATTTTCTTTTTTGGTGGTTTGGGTTCTGTAGTTTCCACATCGGAGTGTAGCTCTTTTAAGACTACCGAAAGCATGCTCCACACCTCGTTCCTCTCAGATTTTGGAAGGCACTTCAGATTCTTAAATCTTGGGTCGCGTGCTGTAGCTATTTTTAGAAATCTCATATTGGTACCTTCTTTGCGTTTTGTCAAATCTGCAGTGAAAGTGTTCTTAAAATGAACAACATGTGCTGGGTCATCATCCAAGACTGCTATAATATGAAATACATGGCAGAATGCGGGTAAAACAGAGCAGAAGACATACTATTCTCCCCCAAGGAGTTAAGTCACAAATTTAATTAACACTTTTTTTTAATGAGTGTCATCATCATGGAAGCATGTCCTCTGGAATGGTGGCCGAAGCATGAAGGGGCATACGAACGTTTAGCATATCTGGCACATAAATACCTTGCAATGCCAGCTACAAAAGTGCCATGCGAACACCTGTTCTCACTTTCAGTTGACATTGTAAATAAAAAGCTGGCAGCAGAATCTCCCATAAATGTAAACAAACTTGTTTGTCTTAGCGATTGGCTGAACAAGAAGTAGGACTGAGTGGACTTGTAGGCGCTAAAGTTTTACATTGTTTTGGTTTTGAGTGCAGTTATGTAACAAAAATCAATATTTGTAAGTTACACTTTCACGATTAAGAGATTGCATTATGGCATTGTATGAGGTGAACTGAAAAATACTATTTCTTTTATCATTTTTGCAGTACAAATATTTGTAATAAAAAGAATAATATAAAGTGAGCACTGCACACTTTGTATTCGATGTTGTAATTGAAATCAATATATTTGAAAATGTAGAAAAACATCTAAAAATATTTAGTAAATTTCAATTGGTATTCCATTATTTAACAGTGCAATTAAAACTGCGATTAATCACGATTAATTTTCTTAATCGCAATTAATTTTTCCGAGTTAATCATGGGAGTTAACCGATTAATCGACAGCCCTAATAAAAACCAGAATTAAGGAAGCGATACTCACGTGAAGGAATACATGGTCATTTCCCATATATCATTATACTTTTTTACATAGGAAAAGTCAGATTCACCTCTCTTGATTCTGTTCTCACTCTAACTACTTTACTTTTCAGGTGTCTGAAGTAAAAAAACAAACCAGCTTTACCTGGCCCCAAAAATTTCCTATGAGGAGTAATGTCTCAGCAAGCAAATGCAGTAATTCTTGGAATTGACTGTCATGGTATTCAAAGCGCTCCCCAAAAGTGATGGAACAGATAATATTTGAAACAGCGCTATTAATTTTATAATGAGGGTCAAATGGTTGCCCTGGAGGAGAAAATATAGGGACAGTGTCAGTTTAAAAACATTCCAGACTAGTATAATATTACCACCGTAGATTCTTAAAACTGAAATATTATTTTAAATCCAATTTACTTTTCACCACTTATACTGTTTTGGTTTTGTGCTACATTCAGTGTGGCAAATGAATAGGGACTCCCAGACTATGAGTCAGGAGACCTGGGTCCTATTTCTAGCTCTACACTGGTTTGTTAGCACGTGGGGCAATCCACTGAACCTCTGTGGACTTCAGATTCCCATCTGTTAAATGGGGTTAATATTTGCTTACTCATCCACTTAAAGCATATTAACATCTACATATGGAAAAGCTCTACATAAGGTCTAAGTATTCTTATTTTCTAAAAGTTCTATAGTCAGTTTCTAGTCAATTTCACTTTCAACTTTTGTGCACTAGCACAAAGCTAACATGTTTGGGTTTTAAATATTGCACGGGAAACCAAACTAAAGTATCCAGGAAAACATTTATAATATGAATATAGTCTTAGGTTTTGTACATTTTAATAAAATTTTCTTATTGGTCCTAAACAACCAGACTGCATCCCTTTAAAGATTAGCTCTCCTCTACACATTGCATACTAACTGTATTCCACAAACACCATGGCAATGGATTTCTTGGCATGCCTATATAATTATAAAAGACAAATAGAAAGTTATGGGAGGATAACAAGTCTGGATGGCTGCTTAAAAATCCATTATTTGATAATATAATACATATAAATAATGTGCTTTTTTAAAATAAGGATTACATCATGCATTGCATGCACTGTTCTGTTATTTATCCAAATACTATTGAAATCTCTTATGTTTATTTTCCCAATACATATAAAAATATTCTCTAGCACAAAGAAGCCTTGATTCTTGATTGGGGCTCCTAGACCTTATCATAATAAAAATAATAAAAAGAAAATAATAGATAAACCTCTTGTATGGGCAGATTATTGCATACTTGTCCATTATGGACCTCTTTGCACTTCCTTCTGAAGCATCTTGTGCTGGCCACTTTCGGAGATAGGCTATCAGAGTAGATGGAGCCCTGGTCTTGATCTCATATGGCAATTTCTATTTTCCTATGTTTATTCCTTTCACTGGTGCCATCATGGTGCATATATTTACAAGTCACAACCATTCCAGTTGTTTCTGGCCTAGCCTCACCAAAGACCATGGGTAGGGTTGGTGCTGATCAAGGGGGCTGATCAAGATGTCTGTGTGATTGTCCTGAGAAAAGCATAGCTAAAATCTGAGGACAAAATAATGTAAGTTCATTTCTTACCCTTCTCTTCCTCTATTGCTTCAGTAAGATATCTGCTCTCTTCCTGTATTCGTTCTTCAAAGCTTACGCCAATGCTTTTCAGGGCTGATAAAACAAATTTTCTTTGTTGCCTCCAGATATGTCCATTTGATGATATCAGCCCTGCAGTTTAAAAATGATCATTAGAGTATTAAAAAAACCCACCTTATTTTTAAATTACATTTTTGCATGGGAATTAAAACCCAAAAGCAATTGGCTTACACCCAGGAGCTAGCTTTATAGATTTGCTTTAATCTGCCTTTTCCCCCTTTTGTCTTGTGCTTTGTGTGAATAAAAGGGGTAAGCACAAGTAGTTTACTGTTAGTACTATTACAGTGTTGGGAGACCTGCATGTGGGATGTGATTTTCTTTGTAAGCTTCAGCTGTGGTGCTGCGTGCAGCTGGAGGAGAGAAAAGTAATGGGGGAATAAAAAAAAAGAGTCACAGAGGCTGGTCTACACAGAAAACTTACATCAGTGGAGCTACATCTCTCCGGGATGTGAAAAATCCACACTCCTAAGACAGGTTTCAGAGTAATAGCCGTGTTAGTCTGTATCCGCAAAAAGAATAGGAGTACTTGTGGCACCAAAGAGACTAACAAATTTATTGTAGCATAAGCTTTCGTGGCATTTATTGTAGCATAAGCTCACTTCATCGGATGCATGAAGTGGAAAATACAGAAGGAATATATATATATATACACACACATGAAACAATGGATGTTACCATACACATTATACGGAGAGTGATCAGTTGTCAGCAGGAGAGAAAAATAAGTCTTTGTGGTGGTAATGAAAATGGCCCATTTCCAGCACTTGACAAGGAGATATAAGGAACTGTAGGGGGCGGGGGGGGAAGATAAGCATGGAGAAATAGTTTTACCTTGTGTAATGGCCCATCCACTCCCAGTCTTTATTCAAACCTAATTTGATGGTGACCAATTTGCAAATTAATTCCAATTCAGCAGTCTCTCGTTGGAGTCTGTTTTTGAAGTTTTTTTGTTGTAATATTGCGACTTTTAGGTCCGTAATCGAGTGGCCAGGGAGGTTGAAGTGTTCTCCAACTGGTTTTTGAATGTTATAATTCNATTGTTTCATGTGTGTGTATATATATATATCTTCCTTCTGTATTTTCCACTACATGCATCCGATGAAGTGAGCTGTAGCCCACGAAAGCTTATGCTACAATAAATTTGTTAGTCTCTAAGGTGCCACAAGTACTCCTATTCTTTTTACACTCCTAAGAGATAACCTCTAGATCATCTAGCCTGACCTCCTGTATATCACAGTCCACCAAGACCACCCAACAACTGAAAGAGACCAAAGTATTGCAGTCCACAGGAGACTAGACTAGACTGTTCTGTGCTATAGGAGGGACAGAGGGGGACCAGTGGTCAAGGTCCTTGCAATGTCGGGGAAATGATTCAGTGAGATATACCCACAAAACCCTAGCAAGTGACCTACACCCACATGCTGTAGAAGGAGGCAAAAAAAAACCCAAAACCCAGCCCCATGGTGACTGCCAATCTGACCTGGGGGGAAATTCCTTCCCGACCCCACATAGGCAATCAGTTAGATTCTGAGCATGTGAGCAAGAACCAGCCAGCCAAGCACCTGAGAGAGAGAATGCTCGGTGCTGCCTCAGAGCTCTGGCCACCCCTCCCAATGTCCCATCTCCTGTGAAACTCTTCTGAAAATGTGTCTGGCCCCTTGCATTTATTTAGCTCCTTTCATCTAAATAGATCCCCAGGTATAAACAGATTCTAGGATATTTGGGCCAAATGCTGAGGTGATTACTAAGGGCCTGATTGCATCAGCCTCACTCACACTGAGTAGTAGCTGTTTGTGTGAGCAGTCCCATTGACCTCAGTGGACTCCTCCTGTAAGTACTACTCAGTCTGAGTATAGGCAGCAGAATCAGGCACTCCGTTTTTACTGACAGACTCCCATTATCTTCAGTGGCAGCTGTGTGTGTGCCTCTCACAGGATGATCAAGAGCATTAACATTACCATGCTGTTTATTATTGAGCATTGAAAGAGAGAGAGACCCAGATGGGAAAGCTTAAGGACAACTGCACTCAGAAGTGCTCAAAATGTAACCACCATCTCTGTTTACTCCAAATATTTTACTCTTCTTTTCTTCTCTTATTCTATTTTTTTCTTCTATTTCTTCCCAGTAGTAGGCAGCCCCAAGTAGAAGACAGACTTTCCCGTGTCAGTGGGAGTTTACCTCAGTCAGGACTAAGTTTGATTTTTGCCCTATGTACATAGGGTCACTTTGCCAAACACCGAAATGCACCCATGTGAAATACAACAGATGTTTTGCAATTCACATCAATCCAACAGAATGATCTGCAGAATGAGTGGGAGTGTTAGATAGATAATTGTACCCACCTGAAATTACATGGGAAAAATATGTAGGCATTTAGGTGTACAGTTTCTGAGCCTTTACAGTTAGCAGGGAGTTTTCATAGTGCAGCAACAGGCACAGGCTTTAGTGATTGTACAGTATCCTTCTCCTACATGACTGTTACTATTATTGATAGGACAATAGACTACGGATCTAGCTCTTTTTACTGTGCTCATTGCTGAGGTATCAGTGTCTGACAGATTTTAAGGTTGACTAGGTAGATGAGATAATATCTTTTAGTGGAGAAACTTCTGTTGGTGAGAGAGACACGCTTTCGGGCTTACGCAGAGCTCTTCTTCAGGGAGCTTGTCTTCTACAGAGCAATATGTGGCTTGAAAGCTTGTCTCGCTCAGCAGCAGAAGTTGCTCCAATAAAAGATATTACCTCACCCTCCTTGTCTCTCTAATATCCTGGGACCAACACGGCTACAACAACACTGCAAACAACTGTTTTTAAGGTCAACGTTTTCCAACCTCATTGCCTGAGGTTAGGGTCCTCAAGCTATGTAGGCACCTCAACCGAAGTAGCCAAAGATCCAGAGGACTGGAAGCTGCAAGTGGCGCAGCACCTTTGGAAATCAGACCACTTCTGATTAGGTGTCTACATGGATTTAGGACCCTCGCCTCAGGCAACCAAGGTTTGAAAATTTTGGCTTAAAAGGTAGCTCTGTCTCTTCCCCATTGCTAGGACATGTTTTCCAGGTCATTCAGATGTAGGAAATTGATTCAGGTTCAGAAATACCAAACCTGCAGTAAATATGTAGCTAGCCTATGGCCAGAGCCCTATTCAGCAAAAGTGTTTTATATGTTATGGTGTCCAGCTGACCCAAGTAGGAAGGGGCTGTTTACACTCCATATTATCTCTCATGTTAAATTCAGTGAAACCAGTCAGAACGATCCCATCTCCCAATCTTTCAGAGAGAGAGAAAGAGAGAGAGAGTAAAATAATATTTCCCCATCGAGATTTAGAAACATTGGAACAATTCTAGCTCTCCTGTGCATCTGTGAATCCCAGTTAAAGTTGCTGGGATTGTAGCCAAGGGCAGAATTCAGCCTATTTATTTATTTATTTTTTGAATGGTCATGATGCCAATCAGGCAAAGTAGCAAACAATGACAACCACGTCATGGGAACTCACCTAGGCCTTTAAAAATTTCACGGAGAAGTGGTATATGTGGTCGATCTGCAAATACTTCAGCTTGATGGACAAGAGCTTCCTTCACTAGTTGGTATCCGTTGACCACCACAAATGTCAGATTTCCAAACTGCACACTGAAAATGTTGCCATACCGGCCAATAAGCTGAAAGACACGTTCCTCTGATTTAGTTACCTTCTGTGTCAAACTAACCACTGGAAGGATGGAGATGGTACAAAAATACTGGCAAGCTGTAGTGTAGGAGAGATGTCTTCTTAGCAAGCTGACCATAGGCATCGCCTAAAGCTCTGCTCTGTATAACTTTGACTCTTGGAACACTAATGCTAGAGGATGATCCAGATGATCCTCCTGGAATGTTAGGTAACATATGGGACCAATGTTGGGCCAAAGTTGTCATCAAAAAAAGATAAACTCCATTATAATGGTTCCTCATCATCTCCATTGCCCTCCCCCCCCCTCCCCCCCTCCACACACACACTTAGAGCTAATCCTAGGCGGTTAGAACTTGAACTTTGCATATTGGCTTATGCACCATCTGCCAAGGCCTGGATTCTCCATGGCACATTCCCTTACCAATGTGTGCATATAGTGTCTGTATGGACAGGGTTTAAGACACCTGCCACCACCAATCAGAGTCAGACTGTGCTTAATATTTAGGCCAGCCCTTATCTTCCTCAGCAGGTTAATATCTCCCTCACTGAACATTAGCTTTTGGTCCCACATGTTCTCTTTTTCCAGGAATGGAAGATACCATTGCCATTTAGGATCAGGAAAGTTTTCTCCATCAGACTATAACAGTGCTGAGTGGGAAGAAGAGGACAAATCAGAGGCCTAAAAGCATTGATAATGCCCTTAACGCTCTGCCCAAAAGGGATGTCTTTGTTATTTGTCGGATCCTTCTTCGGCCCAGCAAAATGAGTACAAGGAATTATAAAGGGCCCTTGTGTTACAAGTGTAATTGTTATTTTGATGACTAAAAGCTACCAGGCATGTAGCACTCCCGATAAGTGTTTCCCAAGTTCCCCCAGGCTTCACTCAAGAGGAATGAGAGCCTGTGAGAACAGCACCCAGGCCTAGGCTGGATGCAACACAAGAGAAGGCGCAATTTAAAGTAATAGCAAAAGAAAACAAGCCAGACCCCGGAGGGATGTTACTTTGCCCAGCCAGTTATAATGGAAGGTAAGCCCCCTCCTCCACTTTTTCAGGGGAAGATCCTCAGCTGGTGTCAATAGTCAGAGCACCATTGACTTCACCTGCAGTTAGGACTCTTGGATGCTATTCCTGGCTCTGCCACTGCTTCTCTGTGTGACCCTGAGCAAGTCACATGGGCACTTAACTTCTTTGTGCCTTAGTTTTTCCATCTGTAAAATAGATGGAATGGGACAAATCCTGGACACCAGAACAAAGGCAAAGTAAATGGACAAAGGCTCTTCTTAAGTCTGCATAGCTGTGGATCCACCAATCACCTATCATCCCTTCCCCAATCTGGCTCAGCCCTTCCGTGATACCACAGAGAGGCAGAGGTGGGATGGAGTCAGCCTGTATACACCCTCTCCGCTGGAGTTCTGTTGCATTTAGGTCCCTTCTGCACCCAAGGAGGTCCAGTAACAGTCAGCGCCGGCTCCAGGGTTTTTGCTGCCCCAGGCAGAAAAAAAAAAAAAAAAAAAGCCGCGATCGCGATCGCGATCTGCGGCGGCAATTCGGCGGGAGGTCCTTCGCTCCGAGCGGGAGTGAGGGACCCTCCGCCGAATTGCCGCCGAATCGCTGGACGTGCCGCCCCTCTCCCGAGGGGCCGCCCCAAGCACCTGCTTGGTCAGCTGGTGCCTGGAGCCGGCCCTGGTAACAGTTACCTACATCACAGGCTGTTGTAAGGCTTACTGTCTGTAAAGCATTTCCAAGGGTCTGCTACAGAACACGCTCTGTACGTGCAAAGCATTAATACGATAAATCTCAGTCAGGCTCTTACCTTCTGCAGAGCGAGGTGTATGGGCTGCTTAAAGTCCACCACAGTGCCAATGAAAGGAAAAAGTAGTGGCCCAGGAGGAAAATTCTTGGGACGTCTCTTTTTCACATGATCAGCAATCAAAAGAAGCACAACCAGAATGATGAAGAGAGTCTGAGCAGTCATCTTTTCCCAAAGGGAAGTTAAAATGCACCACAAGCGCAGCTGCATCTTGACTGTCAAAGGACAGATTTTTTAATCCCAAAAGAGACCTGGGCTCTGACCCTTGTCTAGTCTTGCTGAGATGGGAGGTAGAGGTGAGTAAAGTAAACTGACTAA
Organism: Platysternon megacephalum; assembly: GCA_003942145.1. NCBI lineage: Eukaryota > Metazoa > Chordata > Testudines > Platysternidae > Platysternon > Platysternon megacephalum. The sequence continues at coordinate 8,354,763 of QXTE01000044.1, forward strand.
AATGCCTGGTTGGCAGGACTTGCCAAGGGAGTGCTGCTTTCTCACGGACCTCCGTTGTCAGAATGCTCACAAAATAAGCAGGCAGGGCCGGCTCCAGACACCAGTGGATGAAGCACGTGCCTGGGGTGGCACATGCTTTTTTTTTTTTTTTACTTCAGCAGTTTGAGCGGCAGAGTCCGAGCAGCTTCTTTTTTCTTCGCTTGGGGCGGCAAAAATGGCTCTGTCACGGCAAATAAAATCCTGATAATTCAGCTAAACATAAGCAGTCTTGCAAGCTTATTTGCAGCTTTACCCCTCTGACAGGTCCCTCAGTTTTTTTTTGCTGGAAAACCATTCCCCCTCTCTGCCTTTAATTAACAGTGAGCTCCTTTATACAGATACCTAATTGGGATTATAAGCATTACAAACATTTTAGGTTACAGTGAAAGCAGCTTACTTCACTAATTACATATGTAGGGAGTTATATAATTTAAAAACTTTAAGGCACCTGAGGTGATGGGCGCCATACAAATGCCCAAGGGGCTGATCCTCTTAAGTGCTGATCACCATTGATGAGGCGTTGTGCATCCTCAACTCCCACTGCAGCCTGGGAAGCTCACTGAAGTCAAAAGAAGTTTAGTCTGAGGAAGGCTGGCACAAGTAGGCCCTAACAGCCCAATCCTGTAAGGTGCTGAGCACCCTAAACACCCACTGACTTCAGTTGAAGTTGAGGTGGCTCAACACCTCACATGATTGGGGTTTGTGCACCTAAATCTCTTAGGCCTTTTGTGAATCTGTCCCCTAAATAAATGCCCACACTCTCCAGGGCCCGTAGCAGGATGGAGAGCAGTGAATTAGCTCATCGCTTACTGTCTAAATTTTAACCAACATTTATATGGACATTCTTTTAAAAGTTTTTCATTTACCAAAACTCAATTTGCAGTCAAGTAAAAATGTCAGTTGTGATTTTTAAAATGATTTTGGTAAAAATTTCAGGAGCAAATATAATGCAAAATTTCATGGAAAATGTTGATAATATTACGAGAGTTTTAATTTATGAATAAAGGTGCCCTGGTCTAGGAAAAACCTTTTGTGCAAAGTCTTTTCCAGATCTAATTTCTGCTGGGCTGCTATTCATTGCTGTAGCTGGAGGATTGTATACATTAGTGGCTATTTTAGAAGTATATGTAGTCTATGTGCTAAACTACAGTAGTAAGTGTAATGAACAGTCATGCTTTTTTTGAGCTACAGCCTGATCGGAACCCAATTCTGCCCTATCCCCAGTGAGCCATTGTAGGATTGCCAACCAGTTTTTGAATCCTACAGTGAGGAGCAACGTTGCAAGCGGCACACTACATCACAAGCTGCAGGTTAGCTTCAATGTAAATACATCCGTCAGCCTGACAGAGCCATGAACACAAACTAAGCCAGGCAACAAGCTAGCTACTAACTTTGCCAACAGGTCAGCTCTTTTGCTTGGGCAGACACTTGCACAGCTGAATTTGTGACCAGTGCAGAGACATCAGCATACAGCAAATGCATTTTTGCTTATGGGCCAGTTTCGCAAACGTGGGCTACTGGGTTTATACTCAAGGGGACACTACAAAAGCCCACAGTTGCACGCCTTGCTACTGCATTCCACAGTTTGTCCTCTCAGATGGAGACTTTGATGAGTACAAATGTCCCCCCCCCGCATGCAGTTTTCTGTGACATTCTGGTTTTACAGTTTGTACCTAAGTATCTACTAGCACTATCCCATGCTGTGAGTTCATAGAATATCAGGGTTGGAAGGGACCTCAGGAGGTCATCTAGTCCAACCCCCTGCTCAAAGCCTGACCTTAAAAACCTCTAAGGAAGGAGATTCCACCACCTCCCTAGGTAACCCATTCCAGTGCTTCACCACCCTCCTAGTGAAAGAGTTTTTCCTAATATCCAACCTAAACCTCCCCCACTGCAACTTGAGACCGTTACTCCTTGTTCTGTCATCTGGTACCACTGAGAACAGTCTAGATCCATCCTCTTTGGAACCCCCTTTCAGGTAGTTGAAAGCAGCTATCAAATCCCCCCTCATTCTTCTCTTCTGCAGACTAAACCCAGTTCCCTCAGCCTCTCCTCATAAGTCATGTGCTCCAGCCCCCTAATCATTTTTGTTGCCATCCGCTGGACTCTTTCCAATTTTTCCACATCCTTCTTGTAGTGTGGGGCCCAAAACTGGACACAGTACTCCAGGTGAGGCCTCACCAATGTCGAATAGAGGGGAATGATCACATCCCTCGATCTGCTGGCAATGCCCCTACTTATACAGTCCAAAATGCCGTTAGCCTTCTTGGCAACAAGGGCACACTTGTTGGTCCAGTCCTTCCTCCATCTGAGTAAGGAGTATAGAATGGAGTCCTTAATCCTGACATCATGTATATGACTCTGTTGGTGTAGGTGCCTGCCTACCACGCTACATTGTCTTGAAAGAGAATGGGATAATAAATCACCAACTTCCATCGTTATGCTGGAAGCCCAGTTTCGCTCCTCTGTTGTTGGATAGACAATATGATTTATCAGCATGGAATAGAGTACCAAACAAACTGGGATATGTGTGAAGCTCAGTTGCGAAACATGTTCTGTAGTATGGGTGGGTGAATCATGGCTGGGGAAGATGTCACGTGAGGAATGTTATTTTCTGCATCATGAGTACATTTGCTTGCACTTACCTGTGCCCTGTCAGTCAGAAATGTCACATCTCCGGTTTTGCTTGTCCAAATGTGTCTCTCCCCATGAGGCTTAATTAGTCTGCTGCAAATTTTGAGGGAGTGTTACAGTTTCACCATAGTGATCCCATTCTCATAAACCAGCACATTAGAGTGTTGCATTGTGATGACAGTATTTCTGGCACCAACACAATGCATGGTAGTGTGAAGGCTTCGATTATAACGCATTTTTCCTGCACAGCAATCTGTACAATAGCTACTCACCTTCAGTAGCGGCGCCAGCTCTGCCGGTGCCCTAGGCGGCGGAAGGTCCCGCCCCCGAAATCCCGCCCCCAACAGCGGCGGCGGAAGGTCCCGCCCCCAAATTTCAACGGGCGGCGGGGGCGCATGCGCCCCCAAAATAGCAGCGCCCTAGGCGACCGCCTAGGTCGCCTAATGGAAGCGCCGGCCCTGCTCACCTTAGATACTTAAATAGTCCCCATTACCATAGTGTCTGAGCACCTCACATGCTTTAATCCTCACAACACCTCCTGTGAGGGAGGGAAATATTATTATCCCCATTTTACAGATGTGGAACTGAGGTGCAGAGGGATTAAGTGATTTGCCAAAGGTCACCCAGGACATCTGTGACAGAGCAGGGAATTGAACCCAGGTCTCCCACCAGCACCCTAAACTCTGGGCCATCCTTCCTTCCTCTATGAGATGATCCATTGTATGCAACTTTTTGACCATGGTATCTGGGCTTGCAGATATGAGTGTAGAGGGACCACAAAGAATAAGGGTATTGAATGGACAAACACAGCTGCTTATACACCAAAGCATCTTGAACAGCCAACAGACAGCAATTGGCCCATATGCTTTCTACCTTCTTCCCTGGCTAGATGTCTAACTGTTTGCAGAAGGTTTTGAAACATTCTGTTAAAAATGTAATTGCCATTTGTTTTTTGAGATCTAGTATCTTTTCCGGGGAATGAAATTCAATAAGGTAATAACAGAATGTAGTTCAACTGTTACCGTATTTTAATAACATTATTTAAGTGACAGAATTTCTTAATGATTAGAAACATATGTAGGGAAATAACTTGATATTGAAAATAAGTGGATACAATTTTTGTTCCAAACCATTTTTATTGACTCAAATAGCAACATATTAACCATTGCAATTCACCTTTCAAGCCTTTGCAAATCAGTGACGTGACATACAATACGAGTCACATTTCCACAAGTCTGTAGGGCCAGATCCTTAGCGGATGTAAATTGGCATAGTTCCAGTGAACTTAACAGAACCACACACTGATTTACAGCTGTCGAGCATCTCACCCTTATTTTCTCCCTGCACCTGATGCCCAGCTGGTCAATGCCAGTCTTCAACAGCAATGAGATAGCAAACAACTTTTATGGAATTTCAGACTTCTTATTATTTTGATCTGTATCTTAGGCTACGTCCACACTACCCGCCCGGATCGGCGGGTAGCCATCGATATATTGGGGATCGATCTATCGCGTCTCGTCTGGACGCGATAGATCGATCCCCGAACGCGCTCCCTTCGACTCCGGAACTCCAGCAGGGCGAGCGGAGTTGCGGAGTCGACGTGGGAGCCGCGGCCGTCGATCCCGCGCCGCGAGGACGCGAGGTAAGTCGCGGTACTTCGAAGTAAGATACTTCGACTTCAGCTACGCTATTCTTGTAGCTGAAGTCGTGTATCTTACTTCGACATCCCCCCCTAGTGTGGACCAGGCCTTAGGCCCAAATCCTGAAAGGGATTTCACACCAGCAGCTCCCATTTTAGGGCCACTACTGCTAGTTGCTGATTGCACTCAACTCCGGTGCCTTGAAATGAGCACCCACAACTGCCGCTAATGCCCCATTTGGTACATGGGGCATGACCCAATGCCCCTTAAAGTCAATGGGAGGCCTTTCATTCATGTCAATGGGCATTTGATGAGGCTCTTGGTGAGCTTTGCCTCCCTGAGCAAACTGAAGCAAGATACATTTTAATCCTTACTTTGGGTAAAACTTTCAGAAGCATCTCAGTGACTTAGGAAGTTCTTAAATCACTTAGGTGATTTTGGAAATTTTAGTGCTTGTGCCTTGGTGGATGATACTTTAACACCCCCGGTTTGTGTCTTCTTTCTCTCTCCAATCTCATAGTCCCTATGAAATTAATCTTTCTGGGAATCTAGAGTTTTGCCAACATTATCTAACCCTGTGAGGAAGGTAAATGCTGTTACAGATGGGTAAACTGAGGCACTCTGAGGTCCAGTCAGGTGTTTGCCTGGGCTCACACAGGTAGCCCATGTCAAAGCCCAGCATAGACTCCAGCACGTCTGACTCCGGTCCCCTGCTCTATTAGAATACAATCTCTCCCTACAGAAACAGCTGATTGTGATGAAGTGATTTTTGTATGAATTTATAAGCCAGATAACTAATGATAGATAGAAAAAAAAAGAATTGGACTAAATACCATTGTTTGCAAAATTATAAGGCTTGATTCAAAGCTGGGCATGCAGGGGCTGCAAATGGCAGCTTAGACTCTGGCCCTCTGAAGTCAATTTAAAGACTCTCATTGGCTTTGGTTTGGGCCCCATAGCACTCCTTGACACAAGATCCTTGGGCGATACATTGAATCAGAATATTGCCTGGTGCCATTCCCTCTTTCCTCCCAAAGTGACCATGGTCACTTCATTGTCTGCCCCAGACCGTTATGGCCCACACTTGTGCCACTCCAACCCCTCTCCACATAGATATTCTGCTGCCTTATGCCACAGCCTCGCTTCCACTGGCAGAACCTGGGAACAGTAAGTGTTGACATGGCAATCATTGTACCTAAAATCTCTTATTGTTACTCACATTGTCCATGGTGAATATGCACCTTCTCAGTATTCACAGAGAAGAGTACAGTCACACATTTCTTTCAATGCCACAAGGACTTAACTGGAGATAAAATGTCATTTCTGTACATATCACAAGCGGTTTTTTTAGGCACAGATGTCTTTCTGGTGCCAATATGCTGTTTATGTACTTATCTGTCACAAGCACATGTCTATGTACATATGCCCTGCTGGCACAGGCATAGTGCATTTCGAAACTCTTATTAGACTGCTAATAAATAATATGCATACAAAGGAAAAAACAGAAGGTGGAATCTATCAGTAACAGCATCTTTCTTAACTACCTTTTAATTATAGGAGAGGAAGAAAAAGATGAGTTGCTACGCAGGCATCTGTGCAGGCCTGGATGGAAGTGTCAAATGCAATCATTTTACAACTGGATTTTCACAGGTTTGAGGGTGTTTGGGGTTTTTTGTTTTTTTAATGACACAGATTATTACAAATCCTGGTGCTGATGATGTACAGGAGTGTGATTGTCACCAAGGAATTTTGAAAAGCCAGAGCAGATGTTTGGCATATTTTCAGCATGAATTCTGAATATTCAAAATGCAAATTAGAATATTCAATGGATCGATGTGGAGTAGCCTTACCTTTTCCTCGGCTATACTCAAAAACAGTCAGTCTGAAAATCCATACATAATAGGAATATTATTCCCTTTCCAGGCAGTTGTCTCTCTTTCTACCCAGAGGTCAAAATGATGCCCCTTTAGGCAGAGCTACTCGAGAATGGAAATGGAGTTACACTGCCCTGGGCACTGGAGGAGGCATAGTTAGCACCAAATCCATTGGGTCCTGAGCACTGGTCTATTTTCTCTGCTCTTTCCTATCCCTTTCTATTTCCTGTCCAATCATTTCCCAAGCTTGGCTGGCATTCAGATTACTCATCTCCATTATGCCCTTGCTGTAATGAGCACAGCAGGCTGAAATCAGGATGAACAACCCTGTCCTGGTAGAAGTAAGAACCAGTGGGAGGAGAGCAGATCCGATCAGCCAGGTGCAATACTAGACCAGGAAGCACGCTGGGATTCATCAGCTAAAGCAACCTGCGTGAGGCTCAGGTGCCTTGCACCAGGTTTCATCTTACATGTTCTGTGGAATGAAGCAACATCTGGCAGACATTTTTCTATTTCTTCTCTTTCTCTTCCTGTGTGTTATGACTAAGTGAATTACTAAGCCAAAATTCAAATTTGACCAGCTCCTTCTGCCAAAAAAGGTGTTTATGATGAAAAGAGTAACTGAAAATCCTAAGCAAGAGGCTTTATGCAACTGCCAAAGGAAAGAAGGGGGAACCTTTCCAAAATGATTGAAAATGCCACCCAAGATTTTTAAAAATGACTCATGACTGTGGGTGTCCCAATCTCTGGGGGCCCAACTTGAGATCCCTTAAAGTGGCTTGATTCTCAGAGAGTGCTGAGGAGTTACCCTCTGTAAATCAGGACCACCCCATAAGGGGTCTCAAGATGGGCACTAAAAATTGAGACATCCACAATCCCTTGTCACCTATGAAAATCTTGGCCGTAATTTATAATTTCCAGGGTCAAGACTTTAAAAACATTCATATCAAGGCACCCAAAAATGTGGTCTGACTTTCAAAAGTGATGCAAACCCAAGAGTTCTTACTGCAGTCAATGCATGCAGTTGGGGGCATGGCGCTTTTGAGGGTGAGGCCATTTATTGAGGTGGCACTAGCTATATTTAGATGTAGGAGCCCACTGTTAGGAATTCAAGTTTGAAAATCTTGTTCTAAGTATTTTCAATCTTCCTTGTTTTGTTTCTTTCCTTTGTGTGTTTCATAAACACTGAAAAGGATTTTTAGGTCAGGATATTTGTTAAAAAAACACAAGGGCTTTGGGAGCCTTCACAAAAACCCATGAACCATAGATTTGAGTATTGGCCTGCTAAACTCAGGGTTGTGAGTTCAATCCTTAAGGGGGCCACTTAGGGACCTGAGGCAAAATCAGTACTTGGTCCTGCTAGTGAAGGTAGGGGGCTGGACTTGATGACTTTTCAGGGTCCCTTCCAGTTCTATGAGATAGGTGTATCTCCATATATATACATCTGAGAGAGAACCCACTGGGCTAGGTGCTGATCTCCTTTACACAGAGGTAGCACCTGGTTATCTTTGGTTAATGGGGTTAACCCTAGACTTACATATATGTAACCAAGATCAGAACCTGGCTTTACTATGTTATTGAAACATCAGGATGGCGTCAGAACACTCAGTCACTGCCTAGCATGCCAACAACCAATATTGTCTAATTGTTTCCTCATCTGTCTGTCTCCACCTTGTCTTATACTTAGATTGTAGGCTCTTTGGGGCGGGGACCATCTTTTTGGGCTCTGCTTGTGTATTGCCTAGCACAATGGGGTCCTGAGGCACCCGAGTGGGGTTTCTAGGGCTACCACAATACAAATAATAGTATCACAGAGCCTAACTGGCAAACAGTGTTATCTGGATGCCCTCTTTAGGGCTTGTATTTTACACCCATGTCAGTTCTATGGCACATAAAGTTGGGTTTTTACCCAACAACTTGCTGATTTCCCTGAAATGTCCAAATGTGGGACTAACTGGCTCGTGGAATTAGCAGTGGGATGAGATGCCTTTTAACTCTAGCTCACTGGGCCAAACCTAAGGCAGGCTGGTAGCGATCGAAACTCATTACCAAACTATGCAATGATCTTATTTAAGGCCCTAATCCTGCAATCAGATCCACATGGGCAGAACCTTGTGCCTACGTGGAACCCCAGTGATCCAGCTGCAGGAGTTAGTGGTTAAACATGTGGTTTGTTTGAGTCCAGTTGCCAATGGACAGGTCATCACGTTAAAAAACCCCAATAGCACTGGCCACAACTGACATCTTTGCAGTAGATTATAGAGAAGTCACCCATTGACTCAGTCCAAGTAGGCTCATCACAGAAATGCAAGGAGTTGCTTCCATTGACACCAATTTGGAATTTGACTCTAAAACCTTTTCACCACCAGGTCACAGCAGCTGCATGTTGGCAGCGCAGTATGGAAAAATGCGTCATGGGGCAGCTGCCCTCTCTGTGCATAGTCTTTGGAGAAATAAAATGCAATCAACCTTCATAAATTTGCTTTCATAAATAAACTGTCCATTAAAAAACATATTTGACTGCAGCAAGGTTAACTATAATAAGAGCTGCAGGTGACATCCTGGGCTCATTAAATTCAATGGGAGTTTGGCCATTGACTTCAATGAGGCTAAAATTTCCCTTTGTGTGGGTTGTTAAATGCACTGCAGAATTTTTGACTACTGAATCTCAGCCAATAAATTCAAATGACACTGTTTATTTTACAAAAAAATAGGGTAATAGAGCAGCAAATACCCTATCAGTCTGTAACAACATATATAGACACTTGCTCCTATATATGCTAAGACACAGGAGCTCAGTAACCCCAGTGTCCTGCTGAATTTCACTTACAAACAATAGTTCAAAGAATGAGTTCTTGATCCTGCAGCCTCTTATGTCTTAGTGGATTCCACTGCAGGATCAAGGCCTTAGAAACAGCTTTGTAAAAAAAAAAAAAAAAAAAAAGAGAGAGAGAGAGAGAGAGGGTATCAGGAGGNCTACACTGGCAATAGAGCGCTGGAGCCTCGGCACAAATAGCCTTACGACTCTCGTCGAGGTGGGTTTTTTGCAGCGCTGCAACTGAGGAGTTTCTGCGCACAAAGTCACTTGGCAGTGTGTACACGGCTGCAGTTTGAGTGCAAAAAGCTGCTTTACGGCGCAGAAACTTGCTAGTGTAGACAAGCCCTCAGAAAAATGATAGATCAGATAGGTAGTAAGATAGATAGTTTGCCAGACCAAATTAGAAAATACACATAGAGATATTTCTTGATCTTTACCCTCTCTCTAAAAAACAACAACAAGGAGTCCGGTGGCACCTTAAAGACTAACAGATTTATTTGGGCATAAGCTTTCGTGGGTAAAAAACCTCACCACATCTGAAGAAGTGGGTTTTTTACCCACAAAAGCTTATGCCCAAATAAATCTGTTAGTCTTTAAGGTGCCACCGGACTCCTTGTTGTTGTTTTTTAGAGAGAGGGTAAAGATCAAGAAATATCTCTATGTGTATTTTCTAATTTGGTCTGGCAAACTATCTATCTTACTACCTATCTGATCTATCATTTTTCTGAGGGCTTGTCTACACTAGCAAGTTTCTGCGCCGTAAAGCAGCTTTTTGCACTCAAACTGCAGCCGTGTACACACTGCCAAGTGACTTTGTGCACAGAAACTCCTCAGTTGCAGCGCTGCAAAAAACCCACCTCGACGAGAGTCGTAAGGCTATTTGTGCCGAGGCTCCAGCGCTCTATTGCCAGTGTAGACACTTGATTGCTTTCTGCGCTGTAATTGGCCTCCAGAGCTGTCCCATAATGCCTCAAGTGACCGCTCTGCTCATTGTTTTGAACTCGGCTGCCCTGGAGACATGCGCACCTCCCCTTTCAAAGCACCGTTTCTGACAGTCCTTGCGAGCTGTGCTGATCTGCTCTGGGACACAAAGCAAACCATTAACGTGGAATGCTCGTGCTGTTGAACAAAGAGGCAGGGGTGTGTGTGTGTGTATGTGTGTGTGTGTGAGAGAGAGAGATTGCTGTGCAGAGAGCCCAGGGAGGGAGGTGGGGGCTGATGTTGGGGTTTCCCCCTCCCCCTGCCTCAGGACTGGTTGCTTCCTGCCGCTGTCTGCATTTACAAGACAGCATGTTGACACTCTCTGTCCCCCAAAACACACTGTGTCTCTCTCCCCCCACATACACACACACACTCCCTGTCACACACTCTCCCCCCCGCCACACACTTCAGTTGAAAAGCAGCTGGCAATGTAGCAGGATTCCCATGGAACAATGGGATTGGGAAACCTGCATCATGTGACGCTGTGCCTGCCCCATGAGGCATTGCAAACCCTTCCCAAAGCACCCTGCGGCCAGTTGCACAGTGGGATAGCTACCACAGTGCACTGATGTCTTTGCCGTTGCAAGAGCTGCTACTGTGGATGCGCTCCAGCATCACAAGGAGCACAGTGTGGACACGCAACAGCGGTTTAATTCCAGCAGTTTAATAAAAGGGGTGTAACATGTGGTTCAGAAACTTGCCAGTGTTGACATAACCTAAGACACTTTGGTATCTAATCACCTTAAGGTAGCACTGACTGCACACTATAGGGAATGTTCCCACAGCCTCTCTTATTCCTGGCATGCACATTTAGCCCCCAGTCCTGCAACGGCATCCACATAATTGGATGCTCACATCTGTGCAGAGCCCCGCTGAAGTCAATGCCCACATAGCTCCCTTTGCAGGATCAGAGCTTCGGGGGGGGTTGCTTTTTCTTTTCTCACCTTCTTTTCTTCTTCCCTATTTCCTAGTACTTCTAATCCCTCCAATTGTGGACTGGCCCAGGCAAGGTGCTTTTATGGGGGGGAGGCCTCGTTAGAGAGATGGATCTTGCTTTTATACATACAGGGTTGAGCTTGGTCTGATCTCATCTGGGAAAGTAGCCCTGAGCTTTGGTCTTGCAACTGAAAATGCTTCTCTCCTGGCACCACAGAGACCTGGGCCATTCTAGCTGAAAAGTGGAGCACAGCTGCCTTGGCAGGTCATGAATGGATGTTTTTAACCTTGTGCTGAATAACAAAAAACGTTTTCTGCGAATAGCTGTTTCTCTAGTTACATCTGGAAAAACAGACACTTGACAGCCTTAAAATAAAACCTCTTTCCTCTCCTTAGTTAAATGAAGGATCCAATCACAATCCAAAGAAAAGGAAAGGATAACAATAAAAGTGCATTTAGCATTCTTGAGACTATCGCAACAATAGAATCACGCAAAACTTGCCCCTGCTGGCAATCTTTAGAAGGCAATGATTGCAGGCAATCACATATAGGAATACAAAAAAAAAAAAATGTCATGTGGCTAGGTGGCAGACTTTCCCAATGCATTTTTAAATATCTCTTAAGGACATGATTTGCAAGCTTTTCTTCGATCTCCCTGTTACATAAAAATGGAATTTTAAAAATAGATTAATGCAGTTTTTAGATATTTTCCAAACTCTCAATTCTTCTATGGAAAGAAGTATTTCCACAAACCGAAGAGCCATTTGGGCCTGGAGAGATGCAAAGTGACTCTCTGCTTTGTTCTCGTCTTGTAGTAAAAGTGATATAGTCCTTAGAAGAGCTCTTACCTGTGTCTGTAGGCCAATTATAGAGGGATGACTCAAATCCACCTTCTGATCTATCTGTAATGAGTGAGTCTAAAGAGTTTTTCCCAGTTGATCAGATATGGGCTGGGGATTGCTCGAAGCACCTTAATCATTAACTAAAAAGTGCATAGAGGCTATGCTTTCCTCAGTAGCTGAAGGAGTTAAATCCCGAAAGGTGGTTCAGTGCAGATTTCTGCAGAGAAGGGATCATCGCCTCGATGGTAATTTATTTTTTATTTTAAAACGATCCATTCCTGCTTCCCTTGCACTACTAGAATCTCTGAATGGACTGGCAGGGTCATTATGTAACTACATCAAAGCAATTAAAAACCCACTGGGTTTTTATGCTGAGGTCACATCATTGGCACAAAATTGCCCTGGAACTGGCCACGGGGGGCTACCCTGGTGGAGAGAGAACCTATGTTGGCATAACATTGATGTAGCCGGGAGGAGAGGAACATGGACCTACATCCGGCTGATTCCCAACTGCTCTGTTGGGCACTTCGAGCCCGGGGTATCAGCAGTACAAGAACAACCTCCAGGCTCTGCTGAGGTGGGCAAGGGAACTAGCTCATTGCTCTGCTGGCCCAGAAGTGGTGGAATTGTGACACACCATCTGACACTACTAGGGCATGCTTCTCGGTCCTAGCCAGGAGGTGGCCAGACCCACTGTCCTTGGATAAATAGTTGGTTAGCTTGCCTAATCTTCATGCTTTCTTATGGTCTGTGTAACAAAGGGTGTTGAAAGAGGCTCGTTTAAATTAAGCTAGCTCAGTTGAGATATGGTAACATGACTGAAACCTCAGACCACCCTCACCACAGGAGCATGCATGTGAACACACCTTAACACCGCCCTAGAGGTACATTAGCTGGCGTGTTGTAGCCACGGCTCCCAGCAGTTGCCCAGCCGTGCAGGGAGGACACCTTGTGGGGTCCTGTACTGTGCTCCCTCTAGGGAGGCAGAACATCACCAGTGGCCCTCAAGGGCCCCAACCAGCATTGCCCCTTACTACAAGCTGTGGCCAGATGTCACAGCCCGGTGGGAAGAATTATTTAACTGAGACAGAAGGCATGAGAGGAAGGAGACAATTAAACCAGCATTCTAGGCCCAGCTCTGCATTCTTTGCCTACACAAAACTCCCATTCACTTCAATGAATCAGGCTCAATATGTGCATGTAAGGGGTAGATAAAAACCCTAGGTCAGAACAGAAACAAAACCATTTCACAAAGGGATTTTTTTAAAAACGAGCTGCCTTGTTACATACAATAATCCTGGGAGGGGGGAAATATTCCTTTTCCGTCGCCCCTTATAAACAACCTGAACAAGACCCTGAGACTTCAGGAACAGATGGGAAAATGGGACAAACAGATGGAAAAACTGTTTCTGGGGGGAATGAAAAGAAAAAAAGGTCTGTTTGTAAACTGGAGCGGCTTTGAATGTCAGTTTCAAAATTAGTGAGCTGAGGCATCATACAATTCATAAGAGGGTCATAATTTCATGCATCTTAGATGGATATAATGGCAATTCTTTTAGGCAGGTTAATAATGTGTGTTTTTCAAACAGCCTATTTGCATTATTTATGCATATTTACGCATTTATTCACATGGCTCCTTTGCAGTGCTTATGGTCTATTTCTTATTCACTTCATGGAGAAATAGATTTCAGCCTTTTTATATCTTCATTATATAAAAACAAGAAGAAAAAATGATCCTCAAAAATAGGGCCTGATTCTGCAGCCACTCAAGTCAATATTGACTTCCTACTGACAAAATGTGGGTCGTCAGCAGGTTTCAGACCCTCAGCTCCACAACACAGACCTCTACTACTTGATCTAGTCAGGTAGTAGCAGTAGTAGGCTGTTATCCTCAGGGGCGGCTCTATGTTTTTTGCCGCCCCAAGCACGGCAGGCAGGCGGCTTTCGGCGGTGCGCCTGCGCACGGTCCGCTGATCACGCGGCTTCGGCGGCATGCCTGCGGGAGGTCTGCCGGTGCTGCGCCATCGGCGTCCCCGCCGCTGAATTGCTGCCAAAGCTGCGGGACCGGCGGACCTCCCGCAGGCGCACCGCTGAAAGCCGCCTGCCTCCAGCCCTCACAGCAACCGGCAGGCCGCCCGCCGCGGCTTGCCGCCCCAGGCACGCACTTGCTGCGCTGGTGCCTGGAGCCGCCCCTGGTTATCCTCTATGTGGACCAGTCTTGGAGGGCAAGGGGAGCCGAGAAACAATTTTGTCAGTGGGTTTCACAGCTATTTGCTGACAGCAGAGGAATGTAGAGGCTGAGGACTCCTTAATTCCGTTCCAGGTTCTACAAGGGCATGTCCTTCTGTGGTTATAGGTGCTCCTACCCCTGTAACCCCAGCCTGTCTCTGTCTGCCTCTGTTCTCATCCACCCCACATCCACACTGCTTTTTGCCTCCCCCTCCTGGCCCCCACTCCTATCCACCCCCTTCCCTGGCTCCTGATCCTCTCACTCCTTTCCAGCCTCCTACACTGCCCTGCTCCTGGGTGAGTTCCCACAGGGACAGCAAAAGGCACATCCAGGGCAATCCCGCTGCTGCATTTCATATCTTTGCTCTAAATTAAGCAGGCACTAAAGCTTCTCAACAAAACAGTTGTAAGAATAATTTTAACATGGGCAAGTAATATATTTCTCCAAATCTCATTCTTGGAAATGGCTGGCACATGATTAAAGTTACAAGCAATTGAAAACAGGGTCTTCTAATGGGAAGTGTTGGGCAGCTTTATATATATAGGTGATGCTACCAATTCCACCTATAATATGTGATAAATTGATTCTTCCATTAACTCAGCTCTGCCAGTCTACGTATGTCTTTCTTTTCTTGAAAAATATCAAAACTAGGTAAGGTTGTCGGATGAGCTAGTGTTACCTTCTGTTACTAAGAGGAGTGGGGCAGATGAAATAGTTTTAACTTCTGGTAATATAATTCTGCTAATCAGGATTAAGGCCCAGTCATAATCTGACCTGGAGAGATATAAAGCCAAATTGTGCTCTTGGTTACCCCCAGTGTAATTCCATTAACTTCACTGTAATTACTCCAGAGTTATACTGGGGTAACTGACAGCCCATACTGAGCCTCTGAAGGTCCAGATCATCCGGTCATAGCCTACAGATCCCCCCTCTTGGGTGGATAATGAAAGCAATGAGTTGACATGGGGGCATATGAGTTAAGTATTCAAAAGCTAGTTAGGTGTCGTGTGGATTTACGAGTGTCTGAGCAGTGATTTAAAAACAGTTAAATGTGCTGGAGCCAAGTGAAAGAGTTACCAGTGTTAAAAGGTGAAGCCCACATAATGGTCAAGCTCCCCCCACCCAACTCTCCCATTTTTTCTGTTGTTGTTTGGTGTGTCACTTATTTTGGGTCACTTCTTTACTGGCAACCCAGGGCTTTTAAGGACTGCATCCCATATCTGGGTCTTAGCAGATTGGCCTGCATGGGCCTCTGTGACTTCAAAGCATCTTTAGCACATATGTTCCACATCAAAGGGGGACTCATCTGCTAATGACAGAGAAAGAGAAAGAATTTGCTTTAGAGCCACATTTTTACACTTGGGCATCTATACTTCAGCTGCAGAGGTCAAGGCCAGATTGGACGCTGACTGCCTCAATAGTGCAAGCTTTTTAACTCAGAGGTTTTTGTTCAAACCCCTCTCTACTTTTAGGAAATCCAAAATAGGCTCATAAATGAAAAAAACTGAAACCTCCCCCTATGCACCCACATTTGAAATATGGGCTCAGACTGCCAGTGAAATCTTGCCATCACTTTCCGAATAGCCCTGCGCAACATGCACATTTCTGCCCATTGAACTTCCCCCTGCAGTTTCAACTGGATACGGGATTCTTCATTCCCCATATAGAAAAAAGAAATTTCCAGAATGAATCAGACCAGAGGTCCATCTCCTGTCTCTGACAGTGGCCAAGACCAGCTGCTTCAGAAGAAGGCACAAAAAATTGGAGAAGGAAGTGATGGAATGACCTGCCCACAAGGGAAGTCTCGTCCTAACTCTCAACGCTTGGCTTATGTCTGAACCACAGGAGTATATGTTTATAAGATGTTCTGTAGGGCTGCTAATCAGCTACTATCTTTCACCCCAGCAATGGCTGCATTTCAGTGGTGGGTTAAAGTAACTCATGTGAAGTGCTTTGGAGGGTAAGGACTGCCCTAAAAATACTGGACATGGCAGGGAAAGAGAGTGTGCAGCAAAATGAAAGGAATAGAAAATATTAAAAAGGCCATTTGGTCTGTCAAGATGTGTGTGGTGTCTGCAGTCAAATCCTTCCTGAATAATGTTTGTGATTTTAATTTGTAAACCCAATTTAAAAACATTTTTATCTCCTACAATGTGATCTAAATACCATCTATGAAGCAAGACACCAGTGTAAAGAGAGACCTCGTGCAAAGTTACATGTGATGCAGCTGATGACTTCAGTTGGGAGTTGGATAGGGCTCAGTGATGATGGGTGAAAAGGAGAGAAATTTAGCAAAGAAATTCTTGTTTTCATGGCCACATGATGCACACAAAAGTCAAGAGTCGTGAGGCCAAATGCCTGTGCAACTCTTCAAGGAACAGGGGTAAATGTGCAAACTGAAGCAGGAACTGGCTGCATGCAGCATATACTTTAACAGGGCCTGATCCTGCACACCAGGTAGGGAGGAAGAAGGGGAAATGGGGGAAAGGAGGTGCACCTGGGAAAAGGGATGAGGACAAATGAGGAGGAGGCACTGCTGGAGCCAGGAGGTGGAGAGATGAAATGGGGAAGAATGCAGGTGGTCCTACAGAGAAGAGATGAAATGGAAGGGGGTGAAGGGAGCTGGGTAGCCCCCCCCCCCCCACACACACACACACACACATACACACACACCAGTTGCAGCTGGGGTAAGAGCCACTGTAATGCAACTGGTGGATACAGCATAAAGCCTGCTGAGTTGTACAAACTGCAGAGACACTGGCCCCTGAAATGTGAAAAGTGGGGGATGGAGATCTGTGGGAGCCTCAGACTCGTTATTTCTATGTTCAACTGTCTTAATTGCTACATGTCAGCTGCCTCTGAGAAGGAACTATGTAACTGTGGCCTCCGGACTGGGAATTCACAGTGATTAATGGTCCTGCAGGGACTGACCAACGAGGAAATGTTAGAAATAGAAGAAGTATATGAAAGACACAAGCACCATGTAGGGAGAGGCAGGGCCGGCGCAACCCATTAGGCGACCTAGGCGGTCGCCTAGGGCGCTAAGATTTGGGGGGCGCCGGCCGCCCCGGTCGTCAGCGCATTTCGGGGGCGGGACCTTCCGCCGCCTCTGTCAGGGGCAGCATTTCGGGGGCAGGACCTTCCGCCACCTAGGGCAGCGGAAAAGCTGCCGGCGCTCCTGGGGAGAGGAATCCTTTAGGATGGCCCAAGAGCCGTACAGTCACCAGGAGTGTACACTGAGCAAGGGAAATGTAGGTTAGATATCAGGGGAAATTATTGAATGAGGAGATCTATGAGCCAGAGCAGCAGTTCTCAAACTGTGGGTCAGGACCCCAAAGTCGGTCGCGACCCCATTTTAATGGGGTCACCAGGGCCGGCATCAGATTTGCTGAGACCAACAGCTGCAGCTGAAGCCTGAGCGCCATCCCCACCCAGGGCAATGGGGCTCGGGCTGCAGCCCCCTGTCCCCCCACCTGGGGCAGCAGGGCTTGACCTGTGACCCCCTTTCCCCCTGACTTGGAGAGGCAGGTTCGGGCTCTGACACCCCCCCCCCCCCAGGAGTCATGTAGTAACTTTATTGTCAGAAGGGGGGCCGCAGAACAATGAAGTTTGAGATCCCCTGAGCCAGAGCAATAATTTCCCAGCACTTGAGACCCATCCTCTGACCCATTTAAAACAAGACTGAGACAAAGAATGGAGAACAAGCTGTATGGGACAAATGAGGCTGACATGACAATGGACTTTACCAGGGTGGTTCCGATCTCACATCTGGTTTACACAGTGTAATTTTGTTACCTTCTGTGGAGCTACTCCTGCTTTACACCAGTGTAATACAGACCAGAATTAGGCTCTGGGGCCCAGATTTGTAAAGGTATTTAGGCATTGCTCCACTCAGCATTACAAGGCCCAGGTGACTTCAATGGCTAAGTGCCTAAGTCACTTCTGAAAATGGGAATCTGCCATTTAAGTCACATAGACCTTGCGATGCAGAGCAGAACAATGCCTAAATGCCTTTAAAAGAATCTGGGCCTAGGTCTCTTTTTCTATGGGCCAAATGATGAACCCCTTCTTTATGGCAGAGCAGTATCCCCATGAGTCATTGCAGAGGCTAAGATTGAGCAATAGGTTCACAGACTAGCCCGATTCCAAGCTTTTCCAAGGCTACACTGAGTGTCCAGCACTCAGACCTCTCCTGGACTGGCACTCTATAAAGCAAAAATACGAACCCTGTTTTTCAAAGGACACAGCACAGAAACACAGGTAGACAATTGCTCAAGCATAAGGTTTAAAAAAACCTATTTCTTAGATAAGAACATCACATGGCTGCACAACAGAACATGCACGTTTTCATACAAACTCCCCGTGGGACAAGAACATCTGCGTTTTAAAAGAAAAGCAGCAGGGAGGGTATAGTTACAATTGTAAATTCAGGGTCTAACACGGCTTTAAAACACTGGCTATCAGACTCTACAATATATTGTGCATCCCAAGTAAGTTCAATATTAGTAACTTCATTTCGTTCAGTTCTGACACACAAGCTTTTAGGCTAAGATATTCAAAATCCTACTGGAATTGAATGAGAGTTGGGCACCTAACTCCCCTAAACGTCTTTGAAAATCCCACCCTTTAATCTTAAATGTAAATGTCACACCCTACTAATGACACACGTTAAACTTTATGCAGATAAAGAATGTTACTGTTAGGTCCTGCCCTAGGAAACATCACACACTTCACCACCATGTTATGAATTAAGCAGAACAGCAGCTATGCAACGTATTATTATTACTATCTATATAGCACCATAGATGTGTAAGATGCTCTGCAGATTCCCCACCCCAAAGAGTTTACAATCTATGGACATGATGCTGCAGATGCTCACTACCAAGTATGATGCATACTCCCAAAAGTACAGTATCCCACTCACTTCACTGACTACTCGTGGAAGATGCGCTGACCTGACCCTGTAAAACATCCTTCTTTGGGATGGGCACTTAAGCACACGCTTAACTTTCAGCATGTGTTTAAGTCCCATTGAAGTGAATGGGACTTAAGCATGAGCTTAAAGTTTACACCATATACTTAAAGGTTTTCCTGAATTGAGGCCCATGCTAAGTAAGGTTTTCAGAATTTGTTCCTAGAGTAACGACAAGAACAAGAACAGGAAACATCATTAGGGAGAGGGGTTGGGGTTGCAGAAGAGGAAACTAAGGACAATAAATCATGAAGGCACTTGGGTGAGTCTTCAGGGTTACAGTTTTGGGCTATTTTCTGCAATGTTAGTATATGAAGACTATCGTTTATAGCCCTGCTTGAATGACCTAAAGTGGATGTGCTTAAAAAGTCTCACTGGTTTGAAAGAGTCTACCGGTTCTAGAGAGCAGCCCTGTTATTAAGATGGGGAATTCCTTTAGAATCAGTAGAATCTTTCAAACAGGTGGATGTTCTTAAGAGTGACCACTTTCACATTTTCTTGATTTAAAATCTCACTGAAATCATCTATCAATTTTATCACCATAATCAACAGAGATGGGGCCCAAATTTGAACACCCACTGAACCCCTGGACAGTGTTCAAAATCCAGAGGTAGCCCTTCATCCAAATATTGCTATCTTTACCATGAGTGGAGCCAGAATTCCAATCCAGATATTCTCAGGCTTTGGGGTTAGAAATCCAGAACTACATCAGTCTCTGAGTTCTGAAGCTTGAGCTCATCTCTAAGTATCAGAGCCAAAGCCCTGACTCTACATGGCCATTTAGTTTTATTTCAAACCCAGCAGCTTTATTAACATTTCACTCAGGTATAAGATGCAGCTGTTTCTGTTTTTGCTTCCTCTTTTTTAGAGTATGGAGAGTTATTAACATGCTGTAGTAATTAGGACATCACCAACATTCAGTCTGTGAGAAATTTGACATTGGGTGAAAAACGGAACTCGTGAGAATGGTCTAGTAAGTATTTGTTACAACTCTTTTAAATACTGCAGCACCGGCTGCAATGGCATGTTTTCCCCAGAACGGAAGTTTCGGAAAGCTTGATCAATTTTCAGAGGACTCAGGGATAGATCATAGATGAGGTTGTAGTTGTGGATTAGGCGCTTTGCTTTTTCCTTTTCCAGCATGCCTACATTTAAAAAAAAAAAAGACAAAAAAAAACCTGGTTCATTTTTCTACAGATTATCAACTCATTTCCTTTGGCAAAATCAAACCCTTTGATGACTCTTGTTCCTTATTAGAATATGGTTCCCAAATACCATAAAGGTTATATATTCCCCATTTATAAGACGGTCAAAGAGGCATGAAAGAAGCCATCATAGTAAATTGTTACTTAGCATGTACTCAAAGCATGTACTTCATTTTGCCAAAAAGGCAAAGTCCAGCAAACCAAAGAGGACTTTGGTGATGGGAGCCAGGTGAGTATCCTGTTCCTTCAGATTGAACTAATCGGACCCAAACGGACTGTACAGGGAAGGAGCCTAAATGTTAGCACATTTGATTCAAGCTCATCTTTGAGCACTGTGGAGTGTGATTCATATGAAGGGCGGAAAGTTACAGAAAGGTCTCATAGCAGATCAAGATTATATGTTTAGCAAAAGACTAGGTGAAACAGAGAGATCTATGGAGAGTCACAATACACTCCCTGGATAGGAAATGATTGAACATTCAGAGCCAGGGAATAACCAACAAACCAACCACTGCAGACTGGTCCCCAAAAGGGAACAGTTGAGTCCTCTCCTTTCCCTGCCCTGCTTAACTGTGCCAGTGAAATTCTTTCTTGACTGGGGGGGGTGTTTGTGTGACCAAAGGCGAAAGAGAGGTATGTTGTTATGTACAGTCTCTGTTATGGTACAGTCGTTGCCTGGCAAATATCTGTGCATTAATCCTGAGGACACTGGCATCAGGTATTTAACAGCTTGGAGACTGGCCAGTCCTTAAACATTAAGTCTCAGCCAGGAGCAGAGGCTGTGTTAGGAGGAGGCAGGCCATTTGGGCGCTAGGCAGTGTGGATGGGATGGGTACTTTTACTGGTGCAAAACCCCTCTTGCCTGCTGGCAACAACCTTGTCCTCAGCCTGCCCAATTCATCCTGTTAGTTCTCCAGCCCTCCCTCAGGCTGGGAACGAGCCAGGGAGCTAAGGGGATCTATCAGGACATCTGGCTGGTGGCAGAGAGGAACCGCAATGGAGATGACAGCAGGTAGCTTGTAAAGCCAAAGGAGCCACAGATGTGCACCCAAGAGCAGAATATGACCCACCCGACTTTCAGACCCTTCCTTCTGGCTTCAATAGTAATTAATATTTTTTTCTTTTGAGATGTATTTATTCACAGGCATTCCTATGGCACTCCTTGGCAAAATATTCAAGAGCACCCCTCTGACATTGGGCAGTATTATTAGCTCTATTGTACATATAAGGAAAATAAGTCACAGAGACTTTAAGTGACTTGTCCAGTGTCATGCAAGTAGTTCATAGTGGAGCTGGGAACAGAACCCAAACTGACATCCATCTGACCTCAAGTATTTTAGAAAGCGAATTACTTTCAAATAATAGCTCTGATCCCTTACTCAGGTGGGTGGTCCATTGAGTAAAGCCTACAGACTGTCTTGTAAAACATTACCTGTGTTTTTTATATCGCACAAATAAAGAGCTCTCTCTAGTTTTCTGAACCGGTCTATCCATGCCTCCTGCTCTTCAGAGTCACTGGAGTCAGTCGGACTGAAGAAAGACTGGATCGCTGGTCTTTCTTTTCCTTCAGTGGCGGGATAGTTTCGAGCCCAAGTCTTGGAAGCAAGAATTTCATGCTCTTTGGTGTTTTCCTGGAAAGGAAAGGACTGAACAGTGTGAATCAAAGACTAACCACTAATAGTTTTCTACAGAGGGAAGATAGAGTTGATCCTAGGGAGAGGCAAATGGAGGTACAACAAATCTCCCTAGGCTGGTGTGATTATCTACCACAAGGCATTGCCCAGCACAGCACATCCCCTCCTTCTCAGTCTGACCATCCTTACTTGGAAGGAAAAATGTAACCAGGCCCAGCGTTGCCCAGAACTCACTTAATGGGTTTTCTGATAACCAGCTTCCTCACTTCACTGGGACAGTTGCCAGGCTAGGTTTACAGTGCATTGCATTTCGGTGACTGGCTACAGCGCAAAGTTGGCACAGCAGGTTATTTTCAGGCCTACTCACCGTAGTTTAGAGCTGTGACCTGAAGACAGCCAACATACATTTGCTAACTCTGATCCCTTTCCTCATTTCCTGCCTCTTCCCTGGCTACTGAACAAATTAGTCACATTCAGTTTTTTCTTTGACCACCCCCTCTCCATTTTAACAGTTCATACAATGGCTATTTTTAAAGTTATCTGTGAAGTTCCTCTCTTTTCCTTCAGCAAGTATTCCTCTGAATGGCGGAGTCTCATGATGAATGGCTAATTAGCATCCTGTTTCCACTAGGGGTGCCATAAAAGCAATTTGTTATGCCAGGGAGGTCCCCACCCACAATAATCTATGGTATGGTGTCAAGCGAAAGAATGAGGCCTACTGAGAAACTGGTAGCACTGTGTGGGGTCTAAAGCGGTGGTTTCCTCCACATGAGAATTCTTTTCAGTCAATGGCGAGTGCAAAGAAAATTCAGTCCCTGCTGTTCAATCACAAGTCGCTACCAAGAAATTTAAATGGAAACCTAAGATTAAAACTATTAGCGACAGTGTAATGCTGGGTAAATGGCAACAACAGAATACTTTTGTGTTTAAGGCAGCTATGAACACCACAGTCGTGGGCTTGGTCTAGTGTTGTCTACCTCCGGAAATAGCCCCAACTCAGCCATTGCTGAAGCTGCACTTGTGCTGACCCCCACATGTAGACTAGGGCAAGTGTTGGATTCACTAACTGAGGTCGATTTCTGCCCAGTCAGTACCCGTTGTCTATGCTTCCGGGGTATGCACTGGTGCACTGAACTGACTGCTGACCACCAAAGGCCAAGTCAGGGCAATTTCCAAGTCTGGATAGCCTTAGACACCCTTGCCAGCTGGTGGAGGCTTCAGCAGAAACACAGCCCAGCAAGTGTTTACCCTCAAGGAATAATGGGCCAAAACTTTCAAACCTGGGAGTGTAAAGTTAGGCTCCTAAATCCACAGTGAAGTTCTTAAATATGGATTATGGAGCCCAGATCCTTAAAGTTATTTAGGTGCCTAAATCCCATTGAAATCACGTTGATGACCAAATATTAAATCACAAGGAAATTAAAAACAAAGCAACAAAAAAATCCCCCAGCCTGGGATGAAACCCAGTGATCCTGGAGCTCTCCCTTCCCATAGGCATTCTCCTTTCTGTCAATTGATAGTCACGACGGGATGGGTTGAGGAAGCTGAGCTGTGGTTACCCCATTGCTTACCAAGGAGCAGGTATTTTTTTCATAGATTCATCAATTCCAAGGCCAGCAGGGACCATTGTGATAATCTAGTCTGACCTGCTGTATAACACAGGCCAGGGAACTTCCCAAAAATAATTCCTAGAGCAGATCTTTTAGTAACACATCCAATCTTGATTTAACAATTGTCAGTGCTGGAGAATCCACCATGACCCTTGGTAAGTTGTTCCAATGGTTAATTACCCGCACTGTTAACAATGTACGCTTTCTTTCCACTCTGAATTTGTCTAGCTTTGGCTACCAGCCGTTATACCATGTAGCGTCACTGCACTTTTCCACAACCTCATTTGCAATAGTAGTCAGAAGACAGCTCTCAAGCCAAGACTGAGGGGATTTTGTCATTATTTCCTTTCACAGGGGCTGCCAATATTGATATTATTTTCTGAAGTGTTTTACAGCAGGAAGCAAGTGTAGCGAGAGGCTGGGTCACTTTTAATAATAATAATAAATACAGACGCTCCCCGACTTATGCAAGCGTTCCGAACACAAAGGAAAGACTGGGCATGTCCTTTCTCGTTAAGTCATAGGGCCCCAGTTCACTAACTTGTGCAACTTGAAGCATGAAAGTCATTCCACTGAAGCCAATGGGAGTACTCATATGCTAAAGTTACACATGCACTTTGGTGCTTTGCTGGGCTGAGTTTTAGGGCATTGAGGCTAGGAAAAACCACTAGTGACTTCAGTAGGCACAGGGTCTGGCCCATGCTGTTGACTGGATATTAATATTTGGTTTATTAATTAAGAAAAAACAAGTTACAGACTTGCCTTCTCCGTTGTAGAGACCGTTATATAAAAGATCAGCTGTAACATACCAACCAAAGATACTTATCAGCTATTTGACTATATCCGTTCTATTGAGCATACCAGACGGGCAGCCACATCATCACCGATTTCCTCTTTGAATTCCCCTAAAATGGAAACATTCATAAGAATTTCTTGCATCTAGGTGCTTCATAAAAATAATCACAATGGGTTTTGGAAACTACAAGCCCAATGCAATGCTCATTGAAGTCAATGGAAATAACTTCACTCGAGCACTGGATCAGGGCCTGAATAAACATGAAGGACTATGTCACCAATGCTTAGTGCAATACACACTTTCAAGTACATTTTTAAAATATGAGCAAATGCTTGGGTTCAAATGCCCAACTGGCCTGGCTGTTATTGATGATCTCGATACTCAATTTGCCCACCACTGCACAGGGAATGAAGGTGCTACTTTTAGTTTTTCAATCACTCTAGTAATTGTAAAAAAAAAAAAAAACTTCTCTCATAGGCAAAAGCTGCCCCCACCATTGAGAATCAGTGCTTTTCTGCTATGCAAGTGAGGTGGTTGTGTACCACCTTCGTAAATTCAATGAGTATCTCTGGAGGGGATCCCTGTGTGGGCAAGGACTTTGAAGGATTCTCCAGCAATGGGGATGGAGCAGTCTCCACAGAGCAGCTCTGCTACTGCTTTGCACCCTCAGTGTATGGTGAGAAATCCCTCCCTCTATTCAAGTGGGTCACACAGGAATCCAGCCCAGCTGCAGCCAATCACAGCAGAAACACAACTTGTCAATTGTATGGTATCTTTCATGCAAAGCAACCACAAAATGCTTTGCAGGCAGTTACATTCCAATCGATGTAAAGTAGGTAGGTTACAGCTCAAGCCGAGTGAATTTCAGCAAGGAAGGAGTCAGAATTGTGTTGATGTTTTGGAGTAAGTGCAGCTGGTCAACATTTTTCATGCAAAAATATTCCTATCTGGAAACCTGGCTTCATCAACATTTTGGGTGAGAACACAGCAACGTGGACAACATTTTTTGCAATTTTCCAGTCATGAGAATTAAAACAAAATATGTTGCCATGTTTAAAGGCCCACCGGTTTTCATTTTGAGATTTCTGATATGGAATATTTTGCCACGTATCATCCAATGAAGTTTTCCAATATTTCCACTTTCTGGGCCGATTCAGAATGGAACTTAACTTTGGAATGTCAATGTTTCCTGTCGGAGAAACATTCCATTTCCTAGCCAGCCCTAACAGAATGATGGTTGGCAGACCCATTTGAAGGAAATTATGACAGAACTAGGAGTTTATGCAAGGTTGCTTTGGGCAGAAATGGAGAGGAGAGCACAAAGATATGGGCCAAAACAGATCTGTGTTGCCTGGATTCTGTAGAAACAGTGTGTTAATAAAGCACCCACAGAGGTTGCCATTAATGAAATAGCAGCATTTGCCAAAAATTACTACCCAGTGATATCTAAGAGACGGCCACCATTTCCTTTTCTAAATACAGGGAATTAACTGAGGCATGTCAGTTACCATTGTGTCATCGCTGTTGGCTAACAATGACCTTTTAATGGAAACACCTGTACATAATTTTCTACAGTTCTGCATCTGTTTCCATGGAAATGGAACCAGGCACAGCAGCTGAGTCTGAAGATTTCGATTATGCAGATTTCAGCTGTGGCTACCAGCTGGGCTCTGTGAGTACCATTTTCTAAACAGCACCTGCCACACTTTAGGGTCCCATATGCTCCTAAAGTCTCCAGAGCCAGATTCTGCTACCAGTTACACATATATAAATCCATACTGACTCCACCTAACACCATGGAATCACTCTGGATTTACATTGGTGTAACTGAGTGCAGGATCAGGCGTTTAGGTGTTGGAGGGGGTGGAGAAGGATAGAGTTTTAACGTTAATTTAAAAAAAAATCATAAAGAATCATAAAAAATCTTTCCCCTACTTTTACCAAATATGTGCCCTTCTCTGTGGGGTGAACTGGCTCAAAACCCTCATCTTGTTACACAGTTTTCCCAGGTGCACTGCATACAAGGGCAGTCGACTGTCTCATAACCCTCATCTATCTCAATATTTTGCATTGGTGAATTCTGTGCCTCGATTCATTGCCTTTGCTATAGTTTTATGGGAACTTTTTTTTAAATTCAAGATTTTAGACAGACATACAATGCAGCCAAGAGTGGTGTTAAAACTCCTCTTTCTCCCCTCTCTTTAAGGGAAAATCTGGCCTTTGTAGGTATCCTTTCCACTCCCACTGGCTCAGTTTCTCGAATCCCGCTCATTACCATGGCATCTGGGTACCTATAACTAGATTGTTACCAGTGGTGTTTATTCCCAGTTTCTAATCTCTGTTACCATCTTTTATTTTACTGCTGTATGTGTCCTATCCAGCATGTGTAAAATGTGCAAGGGTTTGAGAGGCCAGTTTTTTTCCCCAGTTTTAGTTCACGTGTGTTCACTTTCCAGAGCTGGCCAGCTACAAAGGACTGCACATACCACACCCCATGAAGGGGTTATGTGGCAGGCATGGTCTCTCCTCTCTGTCCCCCACACCTACACACTCCAGTAAGCTTTCCTCTATGCCTAGCAGGCCCAACCCATCCCTGTGTTTTCACAGTTACTCTGTTACAGCTTAAAATTCAAGCCCTTGTACACGATTCTCTGGCTAAGTACTGCAAATCAATTCTCTTCCAATACCTGCTTAATATCCATCTATTTGGAGATTACACTGATTTATGCACAGCAAGATGGATTGCAGCATAAAATTTCAATGGCAGGAAAGATGAATTCTCACCATGAATGAAGGGTGTTTATATTTCAACAGACAGCTGGTTTGTCTCCAACCAGATGGTCATAGGTTCATGTCCAAACTTAGAATCCTGAATATGCTCCTATGCTATGATTATGATTGGCGGAACACAGGGTTTGGCCATCATGTGAATATTAAAAACCCCATAACACTTTCTAAGGATTATTAAATTAGTGTAGCGTCCCTGTCAATAGCTCACAATCCAGCCTTCATTTCAGCTTTGAAAAACCAGAAGCAGGAAGAAGTAGCCCTCAAAAACCAGCTGCCTCTATATAAGCAAACACATTCATTATTAATGCTGGGCCCAAATCCAAATGATGGATCCTACCTCACCCATCAGGGTCCTTGAGGACATTCAAAATGTGGAGCTGGATCCAAATTTTGCAAATAGTCATTAGCTGAACCAAACCCCTCCTTACAAACACCCCAGACATTTTGGGGTTTTAAAATCTGGATTGGGATATACATTTTGTGGTTTGAGACAATCTTCACTAATTATTCAACTAGATTTTATATTATATTATTAATAATTATATATTATATATTATTCAAGTCTTAAAATTAATAATTTTTGTTTCACACTACAGTTTGGAAATAGCTTTTCCAAACAGGACAGACTATAAAGAGGTATTAACATCTCCTGGAAAATTTTGAAAACTAGGCATTCCACTTTTTTTTTTTTTTTTTTTTTAATTTCTGTCTTCATCCCAGTTTTTCCTCTTTGAAAGAATCTGAAATTTCAAAGCAAAACTTACCTGAAACAATCACGTTTTTGACACAAAACCATTGTCCTGAAATATAGCTCAGGTTCACCTGATATATTGGTTCTCCAAAAAGATTTGTGACTATAGCCAGTCAAAAATTCAGTAGAACCAAAAGAAATTGATGAGTTTGAAGGAAATCTACCTGTTTGTTTGTTTTCCCAATCAAGTTAGACAGGGAAGTAGGAGACCATATTAGGACAAATGAAAGAGAAAAAGCAAACTAGAGTAATTATCAGGGCCAAGTGAATTTTTATAAACTATTGTGATTATCTATGCACATAAATGCTCTGGTGATTATCTATGTGCATAAAACATGTGCCTCTCAGGAATGCACAGTCCAGCTACTGACAGCCAAGAATGTGCTAATTAACTGTCTGAAATAAGCTCTGGACAGGAAGATCAAAATTCAGAAGTGAGTCAGTGTGCGTAGAAGAATCTAAAGGAGTTTAAGCTGCTGTGATTTACAGTTGCTTCTAGCCCCCTCAGTGTGCAAGTTACTCTGACTTGCACTCGCAGATACCCTCCGAATGAAGCCCATTACCCAGGTGTAATTTACACCTGTTTACATAACTCCTTAGAATTTGTCCCTGGAATCTTAGCGAGTCTAAACTAGTTTGACTCACCTACCAAGAGCCTAGAAGGGAGGATTGGTAGGAGCAAAAGCAACTAACAGGAAAGTGTAAGTAGCTACAAATGTAAAAGGTTGGGCTATTGTAATGTATGCCATTTGCACTGTTCTCTGCTATCTCTCAGCGTGTAAATTATGCCTAATTAGACTCCCATGTACTCATCTCCTAATCTGGCTCACTTAGGCCAAATTCTGGATTTACATGCCTGTGAGTCACTACTATGAATTTCAATGAGAGCCCCATCAATGCATCCAAGTCTAGAATTTGGCCTATAGCAGGGGTAGGCAACCTATGGTATGCGTGCCAAAGGCGGCACGCGAGCTGATTTTCAGTGGCACTCACACTGCCCGGGTCCTGGCCACTGGTCCGGGGGGCTCTGCATTTTAATTTAATTTTAAATAAAGCTTCTTAAACATTTTAAAAACCTTATTTACTTTACAATAGTTTAGTTATATATTATAGACTTATAGCAAGAGACCTTCTAAAAACGTTAAAATGTATGACTGGCACGTGACACCTTAAATGAGAGTGAATAAATGAAGACTCAGCACAGCACTTCTGAAAGGTGGCCGACCCCTGAACTAGAGCATATAGGTGGAGCTTGGAAGGGAAATCTGCAATACGGCTGGGCTTTGTTAGCATTTTGTAGGCTATTAAATGAGCAACAGACACAGGCAGAATACACATGTTCTGAGTGAGGCTGATTACACTGTGGGATCAAGGAGAGTGTTAAAAAAGTACCACTCATCAGTAAACACAGGAAAAGATTATTGAAAATGAATCCCTGACGGTACCTAGACAGCGTAGGTAACTGGAACAAGAGAAACACGTTGAAGATTTCCAAACATGGGCTAGAATATAGGGTGAGCAGACTCCCTGTACAGATGCGCCAGCCAAATGGAATCTACCTGAACAACAGATCCTTAATTAGTGGCTAGATTGTCCCTGAAACACTGCATTTATTTTGCCATTGTAACTATGGGTCTTGTTTTCAGAGGGGCCGAGCACCAACAGCTCCCAGTGATGTCAATGTGCTTACTCAGCACCTCTGCATGGAAAGGGCCTGATTCTGCATTGACCTGCACCATGTGTTGTTGTTTGCACCAATGCAAAGTGAATGGAAAATATTCTTATGATTTGGTAGCAGGTGACACCCACTTGGCACTGGTGTAAATGCCTACATAAGGTGTCAGGCAGTGGAGCAACAGGCCCAATGTCTTCTTTGAAGCCAGATGACAATTACTTTCAGAGCATAATGGAGCCAGATCCTCAGCTGGTTTAAATTAGGATAGCTCCCTTAAGGATACTCGAGTGACATCGATTTATCCCAGCTTCAGATCTGGCCTATATGCTGCACTATTTCTTCATTTTCTCTAAGTTGAAAATTCTGCAACAGCAGCTGGAAAACCTGCAAAAAAGAGAGGTTACATGCAGCCAAACAGGTACATGCTACCTGCTAGAGAGAGAGAGAGGAATAGCTTTTGAATATCAAACTAGTGAAATTCCTGTACTGAGAGCATGGATCCAGGAGAATATACCTTGTACTGCTCTTTAAAGTGAAGAGAAACATTTACTGAACTTGCTTTGGTGGTGGTGGGTTGTGGGTTTTTTTTGTTGTTGTTCCAGAGTTGTGAGACCTTTTCATTTCTTAAAAACAAGGCCAATGCTCAGCATGGCACTTTGACAGGGTGGCATTATCAACAGCAGGACACTT
This sequence comes from Platysternon megacephalum, assembly GCA_003942145.1. Classification (NCBI taxonomy): domain Eukaryota; kingdom Metazoa; phylum Chordata; order Testudines; family Platysternidae; genus Platysternon; species Platysternon megacephalum. Next base: position 8,384,880 of record QXTE01000044.1, read on the forward strand.
GTTGGAAAAAAGCTCACTATGTAGGATGAAGATATTTCAGGGATCTTTGGTCTTGGAAAAGGTAGTGTTTCCAGGGTGCTTGTTATATCTCCCGGGTGTGATTTAAAGTGACAGCCACTTCACTTACCCACAGGAATAGGCAAATTAGGAATCGCATCAGAATGAGCTTTCTTGAGCAACTCCACAAACTTCTTCCACCTGTATGCGCAAACATTTTAAAATGAAATATAATATTTGAAAACAAACCCCAAACCGTCTTACTTCCGAGAGCTATGTAATGGAGGTCACAGACATCATTAAAAATAAACAATACATTTATGAAAAGGTTTTTTGAAATAAAGAAAGAAAGGACATTATAAATATGCAGCAGAGCATACCACAATCACTAGCATGAAACTTAGCTTGTGCACATAAATGCAATACATCACATGATGCACTGTCTACACATTCGGGACAACATTTTCCAAAGGGCAGACTCCCTATTTGCCAGTGCACTTTGCAGCTCTGGGATTTTTTAAAATAGTATCTATCTACAACTGAAGCAAAGGATGGACACAAACTTGGCTTTATGGGCCACATCCTCAGTGCGGAGAGTTGAAGTCAACAGAGCTATGCCGATTTCCACCAGTTGAGTTAATCTGCGGCGGCTTTTTGGTGATGCTACAAAAGCTTTATCTCCCCAATCCTGTAACTTCCAGAAACTGAACTGATCCCCTCACTTCTCCAGGAAAAATAAATTATAGAAGAGAGGTAAAAAAATCTGCATAGAAATATCAGGCATTCCTCCTCCTAGCCCCCATTTTTCTTGTTGACAAGTTACAGAGAGGACATAACTTGTTCCGCTTTGTTCAACAAGGCTAATCTCACGTGACTGTAATCACTCATGGTGTTTTATTGATTTTAAGCACATTTAATCAGAAAGTGGCTCAGAGCTAGATTCCTGCTAATTACTTGAGAAACAGCCTCCCGAATGGCTTCACAATTTGACTACAGATTAGAATGGACAGTATATACTAAAACAATGATTCATGCATTCAGCTTCCTAGATTTATTTTGTTTATATTGGATTTTTTAATCTCTAAAGGGACGTAATTCAGTCTATGGGCAAGTGGCATTTAAAGCCCTTAACAAAATGGCTTTAATTTAACAGGCAAGGCCTTAGCCAAAGATGGTATGTGTGTGGAAGAGTTTAACCTTTACAAATGTAATTCCTCACTGCAGGTCATAGGAGTGAAGGTGCCCTTCATCACACCGTGCTGTGGCATGTCCAGCATTGGAAGGTGAGCCTTGAGAAGTCCGTGCTTTGCTGAGAGCCAAGAGAGTCCTGCTAAATCAAGACATGAGACTCCACACAAAGACGCCTCTACAGTTAGGTTAAGGTCTTTGCTGCAGGCTAAGGGCAAATTAGCCTCGTATGGGCTAAGGTACTTTGATTTCATTGTAAGGTTCTCCTAAGTTCTGCTTATGTGAAAAGGGCTTTGGGTTGGTTTCTTCCTTCCAGTCATGCTATGAAGAGCTCTACCCTGTATCTGTGACCAAAGTCAGACCGATTTTGATCTTATAACTGGCAGGGTCCCAACTAAGAGTGGGACCTCAAACTCCCAGGAAGGGGATATGGAAAATCAGTGAGTGATCTCCCATTTCAGTGTCTCTGCCAGAGCGAATATTGGGCCAGCCTGTGAATTGCAAGTCTCCATGACACACCTAAAAACAGGGGGATGGGAGAGGCCCATGCACAGAGCAACTGGCTTTGTAGCTTGTGTGTGAGGCTGACCATGTACAATCAAATGTCTATTTTAGAAGGAATTATCAAGTCTGGATGGTATTAAAAACTTACTGTATTTTGCCTTGTTTGCACAAATCATGGTTGTTGAGCAAAGCTTCCAGCAATAAAGGCGTTAGAGTTAGTCTATGCTTCTGGCAAATGGTCTCAATCTGGAAACAAGATAAGATTTCCCACTGAAATTTGGGGTATCATTATCTACGGCAAAGCAACTGAGAGGAGAATATCTTATTATGAATCCAGTGCACATCACAGCCATCAGCTCCAGTATAAAAGATACATGGCAAAGTGTTTTCAAACAGTCTAGTAAAACAGCATATACACATATGCAGTTGTGACCAGGACTGAGCCATTTCTTCTTGTGAGCCTGATTCTACAGTCATTTAACACGCTAAACTCCATGTGCAAATTCTGCAAGCAGAATCAAGTGACTGTGCAAAGAAATTATCAGCAGATCTTATTAAGAATTAGGTCTGGCTGAAAAATTTCCTTCAAAACCATTTCTTGGATGGAAAATGGGTTTTCAACTAAATGAAAGTCTTCACAGAAAGCATCCAATTTCCTTGAACATTTTTGTTTTGTCATTGGAAAGCTGAAAACCCCAAAGTTTGGGCAGATTTGGCAGTTTTCTGCCATACATGTTCAGTTTTGGGTTTTTTTTGACAAAAGATTACATTTTCTACAGTAAAAAAATTCCCATTTTCCAACCAGCTCTACAATAATTCTTAAACATAACTCATAAATCTTTTTTTTTTAAAAACAACAGATGAGCTCAGAATTCTGTGCTGAATACCCCCAAACTGAACAACATTCAACACAGTTCATCTAATTCGTCCCTTCCTCCTTTTTTCAGACCTCTGACACCATGGCCCACTGCTCATTACTGCCTCCTGAATGGTATGAAGCCTCAAGCATTCACTCTGCTTAGAAACTCATCTCAGATTCACCACTGATTTCCAAGGAGCCAACCTGTAGGCATGAGGCACGTCATTTATCATTGAAGATGATGTACTGTTTTCTGAAGCCTTTCTATTATTTTAAACCCCGTGGGAGTCTCCTAGGAATGCTCTAAACTTGACAAAAGCCACAAAGTATAACAAATCCAGGATTTAGCTTTTAGCCTCTTCACCCATCCCTCTCTTCAGCTCTTCCCACTCCACAGACTTTCAATTTTTTACCTTAACAAAGACATGGGATCACTGCTGTTGGGATATTGCAGAGCAGTAACCAACAGCAATATAAGCCCAGCAAATTCTGCAAAGTATCAAGTGTTCTCAACTCCCATTGACTTCAGTGGTTTTTGAGGGTCTCCCCACTTCTTAAAGTCTGTGTCTCTAGATATGTCTGCATTGCACTAAGAGATCTGGGGCTGGCCCAGGTCAGCTGAGTCCAGTTTGTGGGGCTTGGGCTATGGGGCTATAAAACTTCAGTGCAGACATTCAGGCGTGGGCTGTAGCCTGGGCTCTGAGATCCCACAAGGGGAGAGGGTCCCAGAGACCGGGATCCAGACCAAGCCTGGATGTCTACACTGCTGTTTTATAGCCTTCCAGCCCGTGCCCTGTGACACAAGTCAGCTGATGTGGGCCAGGCACCAGGGTTTAATTGCAGTGTAGACATATCCTTTTAGACCAGTTCTGCAGGATTCACATTCATTTCTTATTTTTAAGCATAAAAATATAGCTTTCAAATACATTCTGCAATAGTAACAGGATCTATGCGTATAACTGACACAAATGGTCCGTCTGTGGCTTTAAGTGTTTTACACTGCTATTAAATGAGCGCAGTCTACCTGTGATTACATGACTAGACTGAACCCTGTGCTGGGGCCTATTTACCTCATATAGAGAGAGAAGGCCGGAGAAAGACTTATCTTCTTTTTGAAAACTCAGGCTCAGTTTCTCCATGTCTAGTTCCCCCTTATATTCCTTCAATATTTGCTTCAAGATCTGTAATGGGTCTTCGGGAGCCAGAGAGCTGGAGGATCAAAATATACAGATTACCATAAAAATAATACATAATACTTTCCAGTTCACCTTGCCCCACAAAGGATCCCAAAGTGTTCTACGAGTATACTGCCCTCCCAGGCCATATAGAACCCATGAGGTGTTCCGAGGCAGCTGTTTAACTGATCACAGCAACACAACAAAACAGGCTTGGGTAGGAAGCAAAGAAAAATAGCAAATCCAGCTAAAATGCCATGGTAAGGAAAACATAATTACCTTTTGGCTAGATTATCAGGCTTAACACTGTGATTCATGTGAAAAATGCCTTAAGATTTTTTTAATGGTATACGCACCTCGGATTTTTTGTTTCACCTAAAAGATGGTACTTCTAAATGCCTCCTATCTCCATGCTGGGGCATGGTTCAATACTGACTCAGAAAGAAGGAGAGCCATCTACTGAATCACCAATAATGCTTCCTGGGGTTTCCTTGGAGGTTTTCCATTCAGTAATCAACCAGGCCAGCTGTTTTTAGGATCTGATCAAAGCATAGTTGAGCTGATGTAGCTGCCGGCTGTATATCATAAATACCTGCCTGATCTTTGCCTCGTGTTTTTTCTGGTAGAGCATAGCTTAATACATGTGTCAATAAAATGACATACTTGTGTATGGCTCCTAACTTTGTTACATTGTTGGTACTGCATAATGCTGCTGTGCCATATAGTGACTGGAATGTACAGTAGAAGGGGTGGCTCAGTGGACTGATAATGGAGCAAAAGATAATCAATAACTGAGTTTTTTGATTGTCACGTGCAAAAAAAAAAAAAAAGGTAAAAAAAAAAATTATTTCAGGTCCACCCACAATGAAAAGTTTCTGAAATTTTCAGCAAAGTGAAAAGTAAAAAAAATAATAATTTTGGGTTGAAAGAAACATTTTGTTTGTCCCAAAAGGTAATGTTTTGTTTTGATTTTGATCTTTTTAAAAAAGTTTTTTTTTTTAATTAAATAAAATTGAAGGAAATTCAAACCAAAAAGTCATTTTGAATCAAAAATCAAAACAATTCATTAAAAAAATGAACAAACAAGTCCTTTTCATTTTTTCATAATTTTTGTTCATTCAATTAAAATAAATTGGTGAGTTTGACACAAATTCACAAAAGGTTTTGATCAATCTGTATCTGCATTTTTTGCTGAAAAAGAGTTTTGGTAAAAACTTCTCCCAGCTCTACAAAAGATTTCACCACTAGGCCTCAGGTTCTAAAATCCAGCCTTGGCTAGCGGTGACAGAAGTCTGTTGCCCTCTGTTGTTTGCTCAGTGGACTATAAGAAATGAGATGGTGGTCTCAAATCCAATTTCTAGTGTGCTGATGTTCACATCACATAAGGTCACAGTCACTATCAACACCCTTGTTGTCAATTTCAGCAGTGTGATCGTTTGCTCTGACAGTGGGAGCCTTTCTCATCCAGATGGGGGAGTATGTACTGTACTTATTCTGTGCATAGAATACTTCAGTCTCCAGTGATTTCAAAACAGCATTTCTCTCATATTATATACATATATATATACACACACACACACACAATTACACACACAAGGATAAAAAGGTAATTATTAAAATTGTCTCTAATTGAAACTGTTTCCCTTGCCAAAGTTAAGTAAAGGGGAGTCTGCATAATCTCAAATGATGCTTCTAGCAGTATATAGTGTAGGTGATCAGCGACCCAAAACACGTAGTGGTTTGAATGGTTGCAAGAGAAAATCTGTGCTCTTCTACGCTATGTAAAGTGCTTTTTAATTTCATAATTGAAGAACCAGTTTTGCTTTCAGAATCCTCAGTGAAAAGAGCAGGCTTGAAAATGTTCTGAAAAGACAACACCTACAAGACTTTTACCAAATGAAAACCAGGAAAAGGAGGATTTCTCAGATACTTTTCTCATTTGTTCAGAGTAATAAATACGTTTAAAAAAACAGAAATAGAACCTTTTGCTTTGATCCTTTAAAGTCACACTCTTTGCTTGAAGACCCAGATCACATGTCTTGATATTCTGCATTTCAACTGCTGCAGCTAGTCTTAGAAACTGAATCAGCTTTTCAGAATTTACCTTAAAAAACAGATAGGTACAAACACAAGCAAAGGGCATAGAAAAATGTCAGTCTGTTATAACCTCTCCCATAAATTGCATCTTCCTGAGAAAATTAAAGTGAAAGTAAAGTGCTTTGGGGGGGGAAATCACATTTAATTTTACTCACACAGTTAAAAGGTGTCTCACACGTGAAAAATATTGGATTTGTGCCTTTTTATGTTTGTATATGATGTATAATGAATCCCCTGAAATGAACAGTTAAGACCAGTGAAGTCAGTTAAGACCAGTTGAAATCAATGGGAGTCTTTTCTCTGACTTCACTGGACTTTGCACCAGGCCCTTATAGGTCAGTGGAGGGCAAGAGGAGAAGAGGGAGACAGGTCCCTAGGATTAGTGGATTAGCAGCCGAGCGTTTAGGGGGATAAGAAAGAGTTTGGCAGCAGGAGGTCTTGTGTGTGTATGGGGAGATCTGGCAGGAAGAGCTGGATGAGGGTGTGCGTCGGAGGACTGATTTATAGGGCTACGTCAGTATTACAGAAATGACTCCATGAGACAAGGGCTCCCCTGTGCCTCATTCAGCGTACCCCTAACAAGACGCAATACCCAGTGCACCGCTAAGCTGACTGAGCACTCACACAACACAGCCTGCCTTCCTGCTAATTGTTATTTAGAAAGTGCTAATGTTAAAACTGAGGCGCAAATCCTACCCCTGCGTCCCCTGCACAAGAGAAGGCATCATTCGGAGGGACTGTGAAAGGGGTGCAAAGTAGGTTGTAAATGTAAATGTACTGGTATGAGAGCAGGGCCGGCGCAACCCATTAGGCAACCTAGGCNCATTCGGAGGGACTGTGAAAGGGGTGCAAAGTAGGTTGTAAATGTAAATGTACTGGTATGACAGCAGGGCCGGTGCAACCCATTAGGCGACCTAGGCGGTCGCCAAGGGCATGGCTATTTTGGGGGCGCCGGCGCCGCGGCCGCCCGTTCAAATTTGGGGGCAGGACCTTCCGCCGCCGCTGTTGGGGGCGGCATTTCGGGGGCGGGACCTTCCGCCGCCTAGGGCGCCGGAAGAGCTGGCGCCGCTACTGTATGAGAGAGAGTGGAATATGCTGACAGTGGTCATAGGTGCTGGAACTAGGAGTGCTGGGGGTGCTGCCACCCCCTGGCTTGAAGTAGTAATAACAACCCAAATACATGGTTTCCGCCTTCAGCACACCTACTATAAAAATTGGTCCAGCACCACTGAACATAGTAGCATGATACTTAGCATATAAGGCGCAAGGCGGTGGAACATCAGGACCATTCCCTAAAATAATACACATCTCTACTACCTGAGCTGAAGAAGAATCTCCATTAGCAGTTGTGTTGGAGCCAATGGGTGGGATTTGCAAAAAATCAATGTTGGACTAACTCGATTCCCTTTCAAGTCAAGGGTAAAACTTCCAGAATTAGGATGACACTGAATGATTCTGAAAATCCCATCTGATTACATCTGTAGTTCAATCACTATGGGCAGTGATACATAAGCAAAATTGCCAGTATATTGCAACTTCCTTTCTGCTGTCAGTTACTGTAATCAATTACAGTAGCAACACTGGAGGCATGTTAGAAGACAGAAAATGTCTAAAACACAGAGGTCGTTTCGGCCACATTTGCTGATTAATCCCCAAATAGCAAATAAAGCCTAACATACAAGCATCTCTAAGCTAAGGAAGTTACTGCTTATTAACCTCTCTCTTCTATTTACTTGACTTGCACAGATAAGTAAAAAAGAGAAAAAAGGGGAAAAGACTAATTGATTTTTTCCCCCAGTTAAGACATTCAGATGAACGTACCAATTCAGAGTCATTTGCCTCAGAAAACCTCTCAAAGAGGCGCTTGACAGTTGGTAATTGTAGAGGGACTTCATGCTTCAGAAGGAGGGAGCTCAGCTGGGACTGAGGAAGAAATCCGGAGATGGGATCCAGAGTCTTAAGCTCTCTCTGAAGCTTTTCTAACCCAGCTAACCTAACAGGACCCAGCCTGAGTTCATTTCTGACGAGAGCCAGGAGAGAATCCTCTTCCTCAGGTGACTCTGTTGGCCCTTGGCATATGATCTGCTGGAAATCATTTAGAAAAGAAACATCTGGTTATATAATATACAGTAACTCGAATGAAGAATGGTAAAGCAGATGGTTGAATGGAGATTGCTTTACAACATCGTTACAATGGCTGTGCTGAGCAAAACAGCAGTCCACTCAGCCCCCCTGGCTGCATGCTAAAGCTACGCAACAGAAGAAAAGCTGCCCTACATGGACAGCTGAGGATTCCATTTGCCACAGAGGAATCCTGGGGTTGCACAAAGCTGGCAAAGCTGCAGTTCCCCTCTTTGGTATAGGGGACATGCTAGGGTCAAACGTTGGAGGATGGGAGCTTGTGGTGGTTTCCAGATTCTCAGCTGCTGGTGATGTAATTTAGAGCAGCTCTGCAGCTGCTCTCAGTTACATCAAAGGCTGTTTTATCTGGCTCAGGATCAGGGAGATAAAAAGGTGGCTTAGAGTCCCCCTCCCCCTGGCGCCTTTCTCCCTCTTTCCCCTCACCTGTTCAGATTGTAAACTTGGTCTAGCTGAGGACTGAGCCCATCATTAGCAGGCCAACACTTGAACCAAATTGTCATTGAAAATATTTAATAGATGACCAGTTATGGCAATATTTCACAGCATTTACCTGGTGATGTTCTACATGTTGTCTTAAAGACCGAGCTCTAAGGGATGGCTTTTGGAGGGCATGAATGTAGGACAAAGACTGATCTCCCGATGGGACAGACACACAATGAATATTTGGTGGTTTTAAAACCTTGAAGAACAAACATGGGATTAGACATAAGGCAATCAAAGAAAAATAAATAGTTGTGTTCTAACCAAAATATACTCCGAGTACAAATATTGACATACACAAATATTTCATCATACAAAATATATGCTGGTGATTCCTTTTTAGAAAGCAAACATGTTTAAACTCCAACAATAATACATCCTGAAGACATATTTAACTGGAACAGCTATTAAATTAGTTCTCATTTTATTAGTATAATTACTATATAATTAGCTCCTCCAGCTCTGAAAACATTCCCCTACCACTTAAGATGAAGAAAACTCTCCATCAGCTGCTGGCATTATAGTGTCTATGACTCATAGATGTGCCGTTCTAATTCCACCTAGTAGAAGGCAGTGGTGCTCCCAAACACTAGCCATTTTGTTACAATCATGGAATGCATTCAACTTTCCAGTAGCAGGGTTAGAAAGTCTCATTGTTTAGTATTTCATACTGAGCATTAGAAATGCTCTCCTGCATTAGAGATTAGGGTTAACAGTCCACATTATTTTCAGCAAGAGATTAATTAAAGCCCAACATTTCTAAAAGCAGCCTGGCATAAATGAATCAGTTCATTGCACAAATATCTGAATTGGTAACATCTTTCCTTTATTCCTCTGCTGAAGTCTAAACCTACCCTGATGTGGAAAGAAACGAATGCCAGGAGCTGCCTTTTGCAATAGGTTTAAAACATAAACAAATGATTAGCTACTTTCAGTTCTGATAGCCCCCAATTATTACCCTTCCTTATAACTACTGCACATACGACCATCCTCCCCACACACTGCATTCCTAATTTCCTACCACCTGAAATGGTTTGCTTTGCATTAAGAATACAGTAGGTCCCAAATACGGAAACGATGACCCAAATATCAGCCTTTCAAAACAAGGGCTGAAGTGGTTTATTTATTAAATTCCTAGGGATGGAGGGGAAACTGCACAAAGACCGCAGAGTTGGACATGGAACAATGTAGACCATTGTTAGGTATTTAGCAAAGAACACTGCAAACCAAAGGAGAGAGGAAGAGAAGGAAGAAATACGTTTCCTGACTGGGAAGTTATTGAACATACTGAACAGGAAAAAGATACATTCTCTCCCTGGGGCAGGGAAAAATCTCTGTAGCTTCTCCTGTGGAAATTTGTCTCTGGTCTTAAAACCAAAGGGCAGTACTGTGACCCTGTGCAGTGGAAGAAAGGCGAATAAGATCCCTTCCACCCATATGGCCACATGAGCGCTCCCTTCATTTTTGCTCTTGGCGCAGGGGATAGAACATGGGGGATAGAACACGGACTGTGAGTCTGGTACTTCTTCAAGCAGGGGGCAGAGAGAGGGTCAAAGGGGCAGGGAGTAGGCAGAGTTAACATGCTGAGCTGGCACAAATGGGGAAGTCAGCTGTACCTCGTAAAGGGCTCCAGTGAGTTAATTCCCCCAAGCAAGGGAGCAGCACTCAAAAAGGCACAATTCCACACACCCCCAGGACAATGCTGTTATGCACTGTCCCATGCATGAGGCAGAGTCTAAATTTTTAAAGTCATACCCCCCCTAAGCACAACCTCTAGGACTGACTCAGTTTGACTCAGGGTGTACAGCACCTCTCAAAGTCAGGCCGGGCATTCCAAGCTGTGCACCCACAAAGGGAGGTACCCAAAATTACTGAACACTTCTAAAAATCTAGGGTCCAGGTACAACTGGGCAAATCATGGATTTTTTGGTTCGCTAGCTATTCTGAAGAAAGAAAGAAAATAAATATTTCTTTTGACCCAAAACAAAATGTTCCATTTCAATTTCAAGAATGTTTAATGTTTCTGAATTTTTTTAAAAAATAAAATGGAAGAAAATTTCAAAAAGAAAAGAAAAATAATTTAGAACTGAAAAATTGAAGAGGTTTGATTTTTTCTAATGTTGGGGAGCGTGGGTAGGGATTCCAACACAAACAAGATGGGAAAACCAACATGAATTGGCAAAACATTACGGTTAGACTACATCTAATTTTTTTGCTGAAAAAAGTTTTGTCCAGAAAATAGGGCTGTCAAGCGATTAAACAAATTAATCGTGATTAATCGAACTGTTAAAGAATAACAGAATGCCATTTATTTAAATATTTTGGATGTTTTCTACATTTTCAAATATATTGATTTCAATTACAACAGAGGATACAAAGTGTACAGTGCTCATTTTATATTATTATTTTATTACAAATATTTGTGCTGTAAAAAACAAAAGAAATAGTATTTTTCAATTCACCTCATACAAGTAGTGTAGTGCAATCTCTTTATCATGAAAGTTGAACTTACAAATGTTGAATTATGTACAAAAAATAACTGCATTCAAAAATTAAACAATGTAAAACTTTAGAGCCTACAAGTCCACTCAGTCCTACTTCTTTTTCAGCCAGTCCCTCGGACAAACACATTTGTTTACTTTTTCAGGAGATAATGCTGCCCGCTTCTTGTTTACAATGTCACCTGAAAGTGAGAACAGGCATTCTCATGGCACTGCTGTAGCCGGTGTCGCAAGATAATTACATGCCAGATGCGATAATGATTCATATGTCCCTTCATCTTCAGCCACTATTCCAAAGGACATGCATCCATGCTAATGACGGGTTCTGCTCGATAATGATCCAAAGCAGTGCAGATCGACGCATGTTCACTTTCATCATCTGAGTCAGATGCCACCAGCAGTTGATTTTCTGTTTTGGTGGTTCGGGTTCTGTAGTTTCCACATTGGAGTGTTGCTCTTTTAAGACTTCTGAAAGCATGCTCCACACCTCATCCCTCTCAGATTTTGGAAGGCTCTTCAGATTCTTAAACCTTGGATCGAATGCTGTAGCTATCTTTAGAAATCTCAAATTGGTACCTTCTTTGTGTTTTTTCAGCTCTGCAGTGAAAGTATTCTTAAAACGAACAACATGTGCTGGGTCATCATCTGAGATGGCTATAATATGAAATAATGGCAAAATGCGGGTAAAACAGAGCAAGAGACATACTATTATTTTTTTAACGAGCATCATCAGCATGGAAGCATGTCCTCTGGAATGGTGGCCGAAGCATGAATGGGCACACAAATGTTTAGAATATCTGGCACATAAATACCTTGCAATGCCGGCTACAAAAGTGCCGTGCGAATGGCTGTTCTCACTTTCGGGTGACATTGTAAAGAAGAAGCAGCCACCATTATCTCCTGTAAATGTAAATAAACTTGTTTGTCTTAGCAATTGGCTGAATAAGAAGTAGGACTGAGTGGACTTGTAGGCTCTAAAGTTTTACATTGTTTTGTTTTTGAGTGCAGTTATGTAACAAAAAAAATCTACATTTTTAAGTTGCACTTTCACAATAAAGAGATTGCACTACAGTATTTGTATGAGTTGAATTGAAAAATACTAATTCTTTTGTTTATCATTTTTACAGTGCAAATATTTGTAATAAAATAATAATATAAAATGAGCACTGTACACTTTGTATTCTGTGTTGTAATTGAAATCAATATATTTGAAAATGTAGAAAAACATCCAAAATATTTAATACATTTCAATTGATATTCTATTGTTTAACAGTGCGATTAAAACAGCGATTCATCGAGATTAATTTTTTAATCGTGATTAATTTTTTTGAGTCAAACGCGTGAGTTAACCACGATTAATCGACAGTCCTACCAAAAAATTATGCCTAGCTCTTGTTCAAACTTTTTGAGCCAGTTTATCCATCTGTGAGATGGGTATAATCCTGCTGATTTATCTCATGGGACACAGTGCAGCTGAATTAACATCAGCAATGCCTTTAGAGATCCTCAAGGTACTAAGGACCTGAGTGCAAAATTCTTATTCAACTTGACTTCAGCAGGACTATTTGCATGAGTAAGTGCTCACAAACATAAGGATTGCATTACTAGGTTCCAAGTGCACATAATATTCATATTGCTGCAAAGAGACATGGTTATTTCAACATTAAGTATTATCCATGGATCTTCCCTGTGACTGATTGTGCAATTCAAAATGTTGCGGCTACAGTTTATAGCAACTCACTTTGCCATCCAGAAATCTACTGTTGCTTGTTTGCGCTTGTTTAGACTTGTGTTCTTCCTGTTTGTCTCTGCTCTGTCTTTTATTATCTAGGTCATAACTGATTTGTTGACAAAGAGGGTTATTGAGACCCGGAGGATTTCCATGTGTCTGTCTTGTATTACAAGCGGGCAATTTCCGGAGTGCAGACTGAGTTTCCACTTTCGTGCCCTCCTTTGCCTTGCTGTGAAAAACAGGAGCAGAGACATAGCCTTATGCAAATATATATATTCCATTTGCATTTAGATTACACAGTAACATACAATATTCTGTTCTTAGAAAATTAGTTGCTTGGATTGAAGCCCTCAGATATTATCAGTGGAATCTAGATTCATATCTTTTAAAGCCTGACAAGACCATTAGATCATCTAGTCTAGTCTCTGACAGGCTAGAGAATTTCATCCAGTTACTCCTGTATTGAGTCCCGTTACTTGTAGACAGGGGTGAAAGTAACTTAAAGGACTTACTGGTACACAGGGTGGCCGGAGTCCTGGGCAAGGTGGGGGTGGGGGGCAGCTCTGGGCCCCCGGAAGGGGCGGGGCCTCGGGTGGAAGGGGCAGGGCTGGCGCCAGACTTCCCCAGCCAGCCCTTCAGCGCTGCCGGGCCCACGCTGCCCGGGGCTCCGGCAGCAATTTAAATGGCCTGGAGCTCCAGCCACTGCCGGGGTAGCGGCCGGAACCCCGGGCCCTTTTAAATTGCCGGGCCCCAGCAGCTTCCCCTTTTGCACCGCTCCCCCCTCCCCCACGCCAATGAACATTTACCTCACCAAGGGACAAGTTCACCTCCAGTGTCAACTTGGCCCAGGTCTAGTGAACGTCACTGAACCACTGACCTAACTGGAGTGGTATTATCCTGTCACAGGAATGATTTCGACCTCACACCAATGGCACAGAGAGGTTAGCCAAACACATTTGTCTATGGGTGTTCTAGAATGTAAAATGGATCTTTGCTTAAAGGTTCCATTGGGTTTATACACAGTTTCCCTCACTCTTTCACTGATGTTAGATTGGACTTTCTACAACCAGACTCATATTCTGTTAGTAATCATCAAGTTGGGTTTCCTGTGTAAGGCAGGTCATTTCTTATTATACCCCATTGTAATGTCCTAGAAGAAGGGACTACTCTTCCCTGCTGACTGGGTAAGATCATCAAATGTATTTTAATTAAGACCGCAGGCTACAATGAATTGGAAGACAGACCACTCAAATTCTTCTGCATTTTCTTTTTGATCACCAGCCCTTATGGCAAAGGAAGAAAGGCAACGCTCATGGAAAATTCTTACTATTGATAATCTATTATTAATACCCTTCTTTTTTATGCATGATAAACAAGTTGACTAAACACCACCATCAAATTACTACATGTGATATATTATCAACTAGATGAGAAGAACCAGTGGTAAGTCATTAATTTTTATAAATGTCATGTGTCCGCATTTTCCAGTCTAGTTCACGAAGACAAATATAGGATTGGGTTTTTAAAAGAGAGTCAGTAGAGGCTTTTTTGAAAGCACAACTGCAGGAAAACTATCGCATTTCCTGTGAGTGCTGCTATTTTGCCTATAATGCTACCTAACTAATGCTTGATTTATTTAGTTTTACTTGCACGTACTATAAAATGTTTTCTATTGCTAGATTTAGAAGTTAGATATTAACATCTCTCTTTTCATTTTCTTTTTAAGTAGCCAATTCCTATTTGTCATCCAGCTGTCTCTTTTTTAGGCCAAGGTTTTCAAAACGAAGGCCTAAAGTTAGAAGTGGGATTTTCAAAATCACTAAGGGATTCAGACACCTAATTCCCATTAGAAATAAATGGAGGTTACAATTTTCAAAAGTGCTTAACGACTACTGACTTTCAATGGGTTGTAGGCTCCTAAATCACTTAGGTGCTTTTGAAAATGTTGCCCTGGGTTTCCACATTTCCTGGGCAGCTTTGCAAACCCAACTCCTAAAGGCCAGATTTTCAGAGCAGATTACGACCCATTTAGGTCGCTAAATTAAGTGGCCAGCTCCTTAAGCATACTCAGCTTTTGGCAAATTCCAGGGGTCTCAGTGGAAGCTGGTGGGTGCTGAATACTTTTGAAAAACCTCATTTTTTGCTGAGCTCTTTTGATAACCTGGACCATATTTTGGCATGCAAGGCACCTGATTTTCAAAAGTGCTGAATACCCAGGAGCTCGACTGGAATTTAATAACATCTGCACAATCTGAAAATCAGGCTGCATACTTAGATGCTTACATATGGATTTATGAGCCTAACATTAAGCACCCACTTTAAAAAAAATCTTGGCCCTAAGTACTTATAGGGTACAATTTGCGGTCTTGTTTTTATTTTTATTGTAGTCTTAAACCTATCCAGCATTTCAAACTCCTTCAGTGATGCTTCCTGAAACAAACAATTACATTCATATGCTATAGAGTTCTTCAGCATCATACTTACATTTTTGGTTTTTCCACAATGCACCGGATATACTTGCTCCCAATGATTTTTACAATAGTCTCAGTATGTGTATCAGCCCCATAGGGAACATTCCTGACTGAAGACATGATTGGCATCAAGTACCACTAGCAGTCTATATATTGTCCATTCCCACTCTCCTGTAACATTAAACAAGATGTCATCACCAACTGTATTTGACTGGTAAGAGGGCGGTGGGATAGAGTAAGTCACCTCTCTCCATTTATGAACAGAATTGTAAATGTGGTGGGGACAGAGCCTCGACTGGTGTATATCGGTGTAGCTGTATTGACTTAGATGGATCTATGCAGATTTACCCCAACTGCCCAGTGTGCCTGTACAAACTCACTCCTTCCTGGATTGCCAATGCAAATCCACAATTTCTTGGTAGGAAAAAAAATAAAACCCAGGTTCTGATAAACAATCATGTTGTCAGCATTGGAAGGAATCAGCTGAGCAAAGATCATATCAGGATGTTTCATGGGCTAGGAAGAGGAAAGAATGGTTTTCCCTCTGAAGAAAACTACAGGGCATAAAGGCACATGGTATACAGATAAGGCTCAGCTTCTCAGAGGACACTGACATGGCCCTTCCTGATGCCCCTCTCCCACAGGCGGCGAGTTATATGGGCCTGTGGTGCCTGTGCTCCACCAATATTTAGGAACTTGGGCCGGCTCCACCAATGTTTAGGCTTACTGTGCTTTGAGTAGCCCTGTGCTTCAGGGAGACGTGGGGTTCAGGGCAGCCTGGGGGCTAGCAGGGGGCCTGATGCTGGCCACAGCTAGCGATCCAGCCCCAGCCTGCCCCACTCCACCGGCTCCCAGCATCGCTCGGGGAGGGAGCGGAAGCCGGAAAGAGGTGGGGCAGGGTTTTGGGGGAAGGGGTGGAATAGGGGGCAGGGAGGAGTGGGCTGGGGCCGGGTCATTTGCTGCAGCTGGTGCCAGGCCCCCCGCTAGCCACGGAGGCCATCCTGGACTTGCATCCCCCTGAAGTATGGGGCACCCCAAAGGGTGGGGCCCGGGGCGGTTGCCCTGGTCCGTCCTATGGACGGGATGGCTCTGCTTGGACCTGTTCTGGGCACCACCAAAAATGATACAAACCTGGGGGGCCCCCTGCTCCCTCCCTCCCACGAGCTGTTCATCTACCCAAACTAGCGAGGAAAGAGCAGTGGCCCCACTGCTGTCCGGCCCATTTCCGTGTGACCCGCCCCGGGCAGAGCACAGCCAGCACAGGGGCATCATCCCCAGGGAGACACCTCTGTACCCCCTCACCTAGGCGGCGTCTTCTGCAGCCCCCGCCTGTCTGCGTCTGTCCAGAGGCTGCCGAGCGGGGGGAGAGCCCAGGGGAGCCCCGCGGCCGCAGGCGCAGGCTGGTCCCGAGCTGTCTGGCAGCAGGCGGCGGCGGTTGTTAGGGACGCGGAGCGCGGTTGCCGGGGCCGGGCCGAGGCTGCGGCTCCGCCGGGAGGCAGCGGGAAGATGAGCTGAGCCGGTGCTCGCGCCATTGCAGGCACCCCGGGCCCGTGCAGGGCTCGCGCCGGCTGGCCAGCTGAGTGGTGCAGCCCAGCCAATGCACCAGCCACACCGGGCCAGGACGAGCCTGGTTTTGTGCACGTGCCCAGGTGGGATGTATACAGACCCGCACCAAAACCACACGCCTCCCCCCAGGCACATACCTGTTAATACAGATCTGCTGTAGTGGCCTGACCCAGAGCCCAGTGAAATTAAAGGGAGTCCTACGTTGGCTGAATCGGGGCTTTAGGTCATTAGTGGCCCTAAATTCAAATGGGAATTTGGGGGTACACAAGAATGCAGGATCGGGCCCAGGGATAGACCCTCAGCCTTGGCACTGAATCCCTGACCTGGAGCAGCATCACTATAAGTCACCAGGAGAAAGCGTTCACTGAGCACACTTAATTGACCATGTGTTGTGAAAAGGAAAGGCGATGAACAGCGGTAACAAGTGAATTAAAAATTAGCCCCTTTTAAACCTCCCCCTTCGTGTTGAAATTGACGGTATAAAAAGAAATCCAACTCCTATGGAGAGGTACAAAAGTCAAAATACAACACATTTCTTTACAGGCAGTTATGAAAACTGTTCTGCCAGAAAGTTTATTTACAGATCTATTTCAAAGGCTGGCTATTTTACATTGGGATGAAGTCTGCGCTGAGTGTGAACAAACACGGATGTTAAAGCCACAATGCAAGAGGCCACAGCACATTCCAGTTTTTGACAAGCATCTACATGTAAGGAATGCACAGAGAGGAAAAAGGTGTGAGGTATGTTTGCAATGGTTTCCTCACAAGCGCATTTTTTTTTCTTAAACAGAAACACTAACTAGAAGGCAAGTTGACATCCTCAAGATAAGCAGCTAATACCATTGCCATAGTAATAGCCTAATAGACATAACAGATCCCTGGTGTTGGAACTAAGGGGGCTAGAGGTGCGGCAGCTGGTTTGAAGTAGTGATAACAATCATCAAATACGTGATTCCACAGTTTCCATCATCAGCACCCTCACTATAAAAAGTGTTCCAGCACCCCTGAACAGATCATTGTTAAAAGCCAGTTCTTTCTTTTACTACTAGAACTTTCAGTGCAGCCCAAAGTTATCAAAGTAGTAAAATAAAAATGTTGTGAACACTTACATTTACTATGTCAATAGGCCAGATTCCCTGTTGGTTGAAGTAGATTCATATGATTTATTTTTCACAATATATACAGCTGGAAATGGGCCACAACTTGAACCATTTATGCAACGCACCAACTTCCAGACTTGGTGGTTAGGATAAAACGGGATCAAGTTTTGATTTTGCAAAATCAAACCATAACTGATTTCCCAGTTTTGCACATTTCTAATGTAGTAGTTGATGACATGAGCAACCAAGCATCTGAAGAAAGTTCATTAGCAATCACAGTTCAGTCCTTTTCCAGAGTGCTGGACAGCAAGTCCTGTTTTTTACAGAGAAGACAGATTCATGAATGATTCTGACTCCCAGTCTCTGCCCTGATTCAATGGTTCTCAACCTGCGGCCTGGAGCTGCGGCCCATGTGACATCCTCACAGCCATACAGGTAGTATTGGATGCACCCCACATAACACTTTGTGGGCCGCATATGTGGCCCACAATGGAAAATAGGTTGAGAACCACTGGTGATTGAATCAGGAAAATGTTACTCTTATTACACTTCCTGTCTGCTAATCCATAGAAAAGCTATGATAACACTATAGAAAAGACATACAAGGGCGGCGGCGGGGGGTGGGGGGGTGGGGAAGGGGGGGATCACATAGGCCGGTTTTGCTATAAAAATGAGGCAACATCCCCTCCCCAGAAAAAAAAATAGGTCATATCCCTGGATCAGCTGAGACAGACCTGCCAGAAAAAAATCCGGATCAATTTTAGATTGCAAATATCATAGCATAGATTAAGATTTTTCCAGAACACTTACAAAACAGCTTGGTAACTTGCTTTTCCTTTTCCACAAATGCAGCCATTTTTACTGTCAAGGTCCAATCCATGAAATATTAATTGAAAATGCCGTTGCATCTCATGTCTAGTACACATTACATTTGAATGAGTGGCAAGTATGCAATAAAGTGTTTGTAACTATGAAACTGGAAACTGCAATTCTAGTTCTGATCACTAGATGGCACTACAATAGAAATTTCGACCAAAAAAGAAAATCAGATTAGAATTTGATGAAGGCATATGCAATGTGAAATATTGTAATGTAGCATTTGATACATTCGCTGAGCTAAACTTGATAAACACAATGGTTACATGAATAATGGACAATTTAAATCATTTTCTTTTCTGGATTCTTTGTGCATGTCTGTTACTACTGCATAGAAAATATCTTGTCATAAAATAATTGGTCCAAAACATATGCTTTTTCCTTATTTTTCTATGATCATCAGCACATAAATCTTTCTTAATTGAAAGCACTATATATAAACAATACAATCTACCGTTAGCTCATTAATCCCATTTCAAAAGAATACATCTATAAGGAGCTAATGTACACTCCAATTGTGCAGCCATTTAGCTTTTTCTATACAAAGCTCATTTTAAATGTAGCTTTTCTTTCACTACAAAAGCACAGCAGTTACTCAAAAGGGTTGCCAAGCATTTATATTCCTGGAAAATTAAAATAAATTCTATAAGAAAATGATAGTTGAATTCAGACAATATTTTAAATACATAAAAGTCTGGAAATTCTGAGGTGGCTGAAAGTGTATTCAGTTATAACCTTTTATAAACCATGAAATCACAGCCTTTTCAGCTTTACCTTGGCACATGTACAGGAGCGTAAAGTTGAATGGCAGTATTGATCTGCATATCATTGCTTTTGAAAGCCCAGTTTACCATGCTGTTCATGATAATTTTCCATATATATTTGCTAGAATATTTGGTGGGAATGTTTTGAAAATAAGTATTGAACTTTCAGTTGACAAAATAAAACAATCTTACATTTTATGTAGTACTTTTCTCCCCCAAAGGATTTTAAATGGCTTTACTCTGTGTGTGTGTTATATATATCATAGGTGGGATTGGAAGCATGGCCCATTATGAAGGCTGTGAGTGTGTCACGGAGGTCATGAATTCCGTGACTTTCCGGGACCTCCATGACTTCTGCAGCGACCAGTGGGGCTGGTCCAGGGGCTGCCCGAGCTGCTTGGGCAGCCCTGGAGCCAGCTGCACCGGCTGCTGCTGGGGCAGTCTCGGGCCACTGCGGGCCCCCCCAGTAGCAGCAGGTCTCGGGCCACTGCGCCCTCCCATCCCCCAGCAGCAGCAGCAGGGGTCCCAGGCCATGGGCCGCTGCCCGCCCTCTCCCCCCCCCCCCCCAACACCCAAAATTTAGTCAGGGGCATATAGTACAAGGGATGGACAAGTCACAGGCCGGGGAATTTTGTTTACTGCCCGTGACCTGTCCATGACTTTTACTAAAAATACCCGTGACTAAAACCTAGCCTTATCCATTATTAAGGTTGCCTGGTACTTGCCATCATAAGACCCCCCATTTTCAGTTGCTTATAACTTTGCCAAACTTTAACCCTTTTGCTGAAGTTTTCCATGCCATGCATCTCCCTCAGATTGATTTAAAAAAAAAAACATTTTTATTATTATTTTGTAAAATTTCACCCAAAACAGTCCCACCATTTCCAAGAATGAGGCTAAGGAAAAATATGTTGCTTTGACCATGTTAAAAAATTATTGAGACCTATATTTTGAACTGCTGTAGCAACCCCATGCTTTGAAATTTGGTGGTGGGGGAAGGGAGTATTATGTCTTTTGCCATTGATGAAAATCTGCCCAGATTTGTCCGAGTTACAAGCCTTTGAAAGATCACACTTCACACATGCTCAGGAGAAACTTTTCATTTTAGCAGCTAAAATCTCTGAAGATTCCGTCCTTACTGAGCATGCTCCAGCCACTTACAGCTCCTAATGCTGATGACCTGGCTTATGCACCATCCGACTGAGCATGGTCAAGCCCAGGGCTAAGTCAGACTTTCCCGGTTTGCTTCTCTCAGCTGGCTCTGGGCTGGACACTGGTACTGAAAGCAGGGAGCCTGTTTCCTCTGTGCTTTCAGTGACCTCTCTGCTGGTGCTCAGGCAACATGGAGAAGGAATCCCTTTGATTCCAATGAAGAGGGGAAAACAGCAGAACTGGGGAGAGGGAAAGGAGTGGATTGGGCCAAGGAATCTGGTGAGACTGGGACTAGAGGGGGAAGAGAGCAACCATGACTGGGAATTGGGTGGAGGGGACATGGGCTGGTTAGGCAAGGAGACTGGAAATAGGAATTGTGGAGATGGAGACTGGGACTGGCTGGGCAAGGAGACTGGTACTGGGAGCTTTGGGGGAGAGGAGACTGGGACTGGCTGGCCAAGGAGACTGGGAGCTTTTCAGGAGGGAAGACTGGGACTGGATGGTCAAGGAGACTGGGAGCTTTGGGGGAGAGGAGACTGGGACTGGCTGGGCCAGGAGACTGGGAGCTGGATGTGGGGAGAGACTGGGACTTGGAGTTGGTGAGGGAAATGGGGAGGGGATTGGAAGCCAGTTGGCTGGGAACAGGAACAATGAAACTGACAGAAGAGCCGGGAGAGGAGGGAGACTGGGATTAGGAACCAATGCGAGTAATGGGGATAGATCTGACAAGGTGTGTGTGGAAGAACTGGGAATGGCTGGAAATTGAGAATGGGACAAAGAGTTAGGGTATGGGGGGACACTGAGCCAAGGAGCCAGGGAAGTGGTTGGGGGAAAGACTGAGATTGAATGAGAAGCCCAAGGAGGCAGAGGGGAGAGACAGATCACAAGAGGAGTCGAGAAGGGAGAACTGGGATTGGCTGAGCCAGGAGGCTGGACTAAGTATGGGGAGAAGGAGAGACTGGGAGTAATGATGGAGACTGAGCCTCAGACCACACCACAGGGCATGCTCTGTCCCTCCACAGCTCTTGCCCATGACCAGACTGCACGTGTGTCCTGTTGAAAAATCATTATATAATATCATGTAGCTAAAGACTAAATCATAATGTACATGCACAAAGGGACTGAAATAAGGTTTTGCAGCCCCAGCTTCACAAGCATAATTTTGAACTGCAGTGGTACACTCACAGTTGAATTTGGTATTTACAATCTGCCTGATTGTTGGTATAGAACAGGTAGAGGTGACTACAACGTTCAAATAACCAGTAAATAGCTTCAGACCTGGGTTGGTGTAAGTGTGAGATGCCACCATCAAATGGTCAAAGTAGGTGCTGATTGACAGTGCCTATGCCTACAATTCAGGTTGTGGGTTGAAATGTACCCTGCAAAATGCGGAGAGCTGGCCTCAAGAATTTTGCCAAATGTACCCTTAAGTATTTTTCATAATGCAAATTTCCTGAAGACGCACAACGTGAGATGTGTTTTCTGCTTGGTTCGTGAACCAGCTAACTAACATCCGAAGTTAACAGCTGCTCAAATGATTTGCACACAGTTTTCTACATCTGCCAAATGAACTTGATTCTTAAGGCAAACAGGGCAAATTGAAAGGCCTGACTCATTACATGTTCATGTCTGTGTGAGCTGTGTCAGGAAGCACTTGCCACGAGCTATCACCTTTGTGGCATATCCTTACATCACTGACAATGAGTTCTCTTTCCAGTGACATTAGAGCCAAACAAAAAAATACAGTGAAACATGTAAGAGGGCAGGGCTGCCCAGCAGCATTGTGAAAAAACCCTTCCCCCCCCCACCCCCCACCCCAGAAGGAAATCAACCCAGTGGGTTGCCCTTTTTTTTTTTTTTTTTTTTTTACTTTCATCACTTTTAACTGTTCACATGAACATAAACTGCATTTGAAAATGTTTTGATGCTATACACTTTAGGCTCTAATTTCAAGAACATGAAAATGTTAACTCTTCTCAAAAGTTAAAAGGAAAGTTCTGAGGGCATCAAGGTTCTTGTTATGTGTATGAAGAAACAATTTGAAAGTTATAGAACTATCCACAAACAGGAAGGAGAAGAAGAATGGGTGGAGTCATTGGTAATTGGATAGAAGGGTATAGCAAGTGAATGGTATTTTTATTCTCTTTCTGTCGTAAAACGTAAGTTTTTGTGTTGCGGTAAGCTGTTAAACAGCTGCCACATTTCACCCCAGAAAGGGTTGCACTAGTGGGTAAACTGATTTGTGTAGGTGCATATTACACACATATACATAATATATTAGAAGAACATTTTTAAGGTTACAAAGTCAAGCTTTCAAGGTAGGAAATGCTACAATGAAGCTTGCCTGTGCAAGCTAAGCTCCCCTTTGAAAACCTGGCCTTTACGGTGCTGCTTATAAAAAGAATGTGGACAATTTGTAGAAATCCATCTTTTCCCCCTTGAGCTTATTTATAACTTGCTAAGAGTTTATTTCTTTTCAAGAGAGTTCACCGTGTCCAATTTAAGTCAAAATTTAATTATCCATACAGTAATTCATTTAAGAATACAACTTCAAGAAACACTGTAGCATAAGCCCTTATCCTTGGCTGTGGTACAATGATTTATCAACTTTATTGAAAAATACGATTGGGTGAGTCGATTTGCATAAAAGAAGAATAGACACAAACCTTTTCCTTAGATTAAAATGAATCTGAACTGATCATTTCAATAGAATTGGGGCTGAATGTTGTGGCTGTCCTCATTTCTTTACTGGGCTAAGTTAAATCCTAGATCCATACACTATGGGAAAGTTTGACTCCAGATCTTTATGTTGTAGGTTGGACTCGTGTAAATCTTAGAAGTTACTGCAGCTGTGACATCCCCCTAAGCCACAAGAAGACTCTTGATAAAGGACAATATTCTTCTCAGTAGATACACAACTCACAATGGCCCATAGCAGAGGCAGCAGTGGGTCAAGACTTTCAGCAGGGCACTATAATGTGTTATAGCTGTACGGGTGCTCATTAACAGGGCACTTTTCGAAGTGTCCCTCAGTGCAATGTAATAGCTCACAGGCTGTTCAATGAATTCTTTGTTCTGAAGATACTTACTGGATCATGCACTCTACAGAGTCATTGTCCCTGTATGGATCCAGAGTAATTTGGCTGAGTTATTAACTGTGGATGACAAACAGAACTGCAAGGATGGTAAATCTATTATCCTTTGCACATACTCTTTCTGGGTTAGGCATTGCTCCAAGTGTCCCAATGGCAGACCATCCCAGTGAACCCCAGGTGACTAAATAAACCCTCTGCAAAATGGCATGGCCTGCAAATGTCAGCCCAGTTTGCCAGAGAGTTACAAACAAAGCACCCCAAGCTGTTCTGGGAAGCCCCAAACCCATGGATATGCAGAAAAGGAGCCCCTGGCAGCCAAAAGTCTATTGATCAGTGCACAAGTAGCCCCAACTGTATCTATCTGCACTTCTTTCGCACACTCCTGCCAAGGATAGTAACTGCTATGAAAAACCCCATGGACCTAGCATTACCGGCATGTCGCCACTGGCCGATCACGAGGGACCAATTCGATTTGTGGACCCAATTAATAGCAGCTGTGATTTGTGTGCATACCTTCCCTGCATATGATTATGCCGAACTTTTACTCCACTTCATATGTCCTCATATAGTCTAGGCAGAATGACCTGCACAACCGTTTGTCGCTTTTTGAAGGACCTTTATAATGATGGATGATCAACCTTTTACATCAGTCACTAACTTACCAACACATTAGCAATTTTCATTGTACTCCCTGTACAGTAGAAATGGCAAGAGATGAAAGAAACCCTGTGCTGTCACAGGAGGGGTAACTAGTGGGTTGGAGTGGGGCAGTAGAACAGGGCAGATGTGTTTGTTGGATACTGCTGCATAGTTTGTCTGAAAATAGAATGTTGAATTGGAATTGCAGGCTGAAGTGTCCATGTGTTAACTAGTACAGACTTGCTATCACTTGCGCTGAAGCCACCTAGGGAGACAGCTGTCTAATATCCATGAATATTAATGGAAATTGGGCATCCAAATCCCTGAGACGGCTTTGAAAATCTCAGTCCTGATTTCTCTGTGCCTCAGTTTCTCTTTAAAAAGGGGGCAATGGCACAAACCTGCTTTTGTAAAGTGTGTTGAGATCCTTGGATGAAAGGGGCACTTCAGGTGCCAAGTATTATCCATTGTTATCTCACAGTAAAAGGAGATTGAAGAGCAAAAATAAAACTAGAGGGCCAGACTTTGTTGGTGTAAATGGATGAAATGCCATGGAAGTCAATGGAGCTGTGTCCATTTACACCAGCAGGGAATTTGGCCCAGGCATGGAAGATTTCTTAAGCTGCCACCTACCAGAAGTCCAGCAATCCTGATCAAGCAGACCAAGGCTGCTGCAGCACTGAAGGATACAGTAGATTAGGGCAGGATTTATTGGTATTGATCCTAGCAAGGACAGTAAAGCTGCAAGTATTGGCTTTACTGGAGAACAGGTTTGTGGTAATGGATTAAAAGATAAACAGATTAGATGGCTGGGTTGATGGAGCAGCACACCAGATACAAAGCAGAAGTAGGAGGTACGGAAGTACTCTAAAAGGTATTTAAAAGTCTGCACCTGGAAATGTTCTGGTTAAAACTGGGGAGAAAGAACACTTAAAAAGTGCCTTTACCGTAGCTGTGCTGGATATATGCACTAGAAATGAGGCCCTGTTCCTCTTCATTTCACGGAAAACATTTTGGCAGCCGCAGCTGTGTTGTCTGAGACATTAAGGAACGTGCTCTTCAACTCAGTCCAGTGTTACTGCATTCCAGTGTGCATTCAGACCAGCAGGATAGGTATGGTGAAGGTCTCAGGCATCCAAGACAGCAGCAAGAGAAGGCAACCTGCAGGGAATGAGAGTGAAAAGTTACCTTTCCCAGACTTGAGCCATCTGATGTACAGAGCATATGATAACAGTTTCTTCCCACACAAGAAAGGTGCAGAGAGGATGATGGGAAGAAGCCACGTCAGCCACAGTAACAAATTCTTTGTCTTACTGTCTGCTGAATCTGAAAATTCTTGCTGAAAGAAAGGAGAGGGAGAATATTAATTCTGTTACTGGATCTTTAAGGAAGAGCTGGATGAGGACTAATGTGGAAGTTTCAAATTTTGTGCTATTAACTTGATTTTTGAAGGCAGATACATATTTTTGAAGATCCAGGTAAAATTTTGAAGCTACCATAACTGATCCACAGAGAGGAAGCATTAGCACTTTTGACTAAATTGGGAAATCCAGGTTTAATTCCCAGCCTACCTCAGACTCGCTGTGTGATCTTGTACTAATCACTTAATCTCGCTCTGCGTCAGCGCACCCATGGAAAACAGCATGAATAGTTTGTCCTTTTAAATAGATACCCCTGCCCTGAAGAGTTTACAAACCAGGGTAAGCTTACAGCATCTCAAACTGTACCAACAAGTCTTATGAGCAATTCACCTCGATACTCATAGCAACATTTTATGTTCCTTTATGGAGAAAACTAAATTCTTTGCTTAAAAGAAACAAATATTGTATCTACTGTCTATTCTCCTTTGTGGGTCAAGACAAAACCAAATTTAAAACAAAACAGCATAGTACAAAAATGGTTTAATTAGGTTAGGAGACAGTCAGCATGAGTACAAAATACCCTTGTGCCAAATTCTCTATAACCAAATACAGTCCTTTAGGAAACTTGGCATTCCTTCCAGACTGTGTGTGTCAAGGAGATTCAGAAACTTTACATCAACACAACATGGATTTTCCTTCTACCAAACTACTATGCAATCTGTAATTTTTAACCTCACAAGTTTGAGATTGTACCTTCACATTTGCAGGAAGCAGATGGCTTCGGCAAACTGCCAACCTGTTGTTACAAAAGCATCTTCCAAGAATTGTTTTCTACCCACAGTCGCTAACCATAATTAACCTTTCATATGATTTAATAAACAGAAAAAACATTTGCCATATCATATTAATAAAGAGAGCTCTTTAGGACACAGGTTTTCTTTTTCTCCTCCAGAGCGCAGAAGCTGTTGCTGTAATTCTTTTGTGCTTATTTTGATGGCTTTTAAACTATTTAAAGACATAGATTAGTTACAAGAATTAAAAGTTGCACATAGGTGAAGTACTAATAGGCATGCATGGAGCACCCTCTGGAATGAAACAGAATGGCCCTCTACTAAGGCACAAACATTTAACAGTGAGACTAATTATCCAGTGGAACAACTCACCAAAGATTGTGTTGGATTCTCCATCACTGGCAATTGTTAAATCAAGATTGGATTTTTCTCTAAAAGACATGCTCTAGTTCCAACAGGCATTAAAATGAGGAAAATCCTATGGCCTGTTTTATGCAGGAGGTCAGACTAGATGATCACAGTGGTCCCTTCTGGCCTCATAATCGATGAAAAAAATGAGAGCTTTAAGACCACGGCAGAGTTTACAACTGCCATCCAAAGGTGAGTGCACAATGACACCCCTAAGACACTGCTTACATTTTACACCTTTCCCACTATTACAATTTTTATGCTTCATATATATCTAAGTGATAGTCCTGTAGTGTTCTGACCTTTTCAATATTCTGAAACTTTACTGACTGGTCATTTTTGGATGGAAGGCACTATCTATACACACTGTGGTGATAGGCACCTAAGATAGGGATAAGTGCAAAGTATTATTATTATTATATTATTTTACTAATAAAGGAAAGAAAGGGGAGATATCAGATGAGACCTTAGCTCATATTGTGGTGGGAAATTAAATGACAGGAGCAAATCAAACATAGGCATGGGGGATTAAAGTACAACCACCAGATTTCTATGGGTAGATGTTTTGCTTCGGGTTATGACAGCGAGGGCTTTCTGAGGAGCTGAACACAAAGGAACTGTTCACTTAGCTTAACCGATTGCCATATTGGAGATCAGGAAACACTCTTCCTCCTAAGATACATTGGCTAGGATTTCTTTTTTTAATTAAGGTTTCTTCTGAGCATTGAGTGGGCATCATCCATTAATATGATTATGCCTACTGAAAATTACCAATACAAATTCTCATGCTGACTGCTTGCCCTTCCTAAGATACACCAGTGGCCTCTTTACCAGGCCACAGAATCATAAAGATAGGGTGACCAGATGGCCTGATTTTATAGGGACAGTCCCAATTTTGGGGTCTTTTTCTTATATAGGCACTTATTCCCCCACATCCCGTCCCGATTTTTCACACTTGCTGTCTGGTCACCCTACATAGAGAGAGGGCGAAATTCTGTTCCATTGACTTCCAGATTTACACCAATGTAGCTGAGAGATGAATGTGGCAGGAAGTGTCTCTTTAAGCGTAGTAGGTGAACCACTGTTGGTAAGCTTGATNCAGCGTGCTGCCAAAATTAACATAGAACAACTACATGTGTCTGACGAAGTGGGCATTCACCCACAAAAGCTCATGCTCCAATACGTCTGTTAGTCTATAAGGTGCCACAGGACTCTCTGTTGCTTTTTTCATGGAACAACTGGGATTGTAAACACTTGGATGGCAGGTTTACACTGTCTTTTGGTTCTGTGTTTGTACAAAGCCTAACACAATGCAGTCCTGGTCCATCACTAGCGTTCCCAAGTGCAGCGATACCACAAATAATAAATAATAGCATGAGTTAAAATGGTTAGACAGCAAAACCCAGGGAGAGTCATGTAAATGGATTTTATTACTAAACGAAAAGCAAACAAAACTTCTCAACTGGGTGCTCACTACAGATTTGCTTTTAGAATGTACCGCAAATTAAACAAATACTTCACAGACTTTAGGACCCTGAGAAATCCCCTTATCTGTAGTCCTTTTTGCTATCCTGGCAGCAGTTTCAAGTCAAGAGGCTGTGTTTAATTGATTGATTGAGTTTAGAGAGAATGCAGTTTTGTGCCGGAGATGTTAAAAAACATTGTTATAATAGAGTATAGCTCTATGGTGGCTTCCCTCCAATGATAGCTAAATGCCTTCAGAATATTATAGAATTTTGCCTCAAACTCCCCTATAGAAGTAAATAAATATTTCATTCCCATATTTACAGATGAAGGAACGAAGAGATTAAAGCCCACATTTTCATCAGTGGTCTATTTGGGGTGCCTGCATTTTTGGATGGTTGGTGTGAGACACCTGGGGCCTGCAGGGTGCACAGGACTACTACGGTGTAGCATGCCAGACACCCAAAAATCAATGGCTGTTTTTGAAAATTTGGTCCTAAGCGACTTGCTGAAGTTTATACAGGAAGCCCTGGGCAGAACGCAGACCTCCCTACCCAACATTTTGCCTTAACCACAACATCATGCTTCCTCTCATCCTTTCTTATAAAAATGGAGATTTGATAGACCTTTGAAGGTGTGCTTGCAGAGAAAGAAGTAGGATATTTTTAAGTGCTACCAGTTTTGGGGAAAACGTCTGCATTCTTCTTGAGCCACCGATCTTTCAAAGGTACTTATATATCCATCTTTTATTGTGGTATCTGAGCACCTCCCAGATTTTAATGTGTGTATCTCCACAACACCCCAGTGAAGTAGGGAAGTGCTATTATCCCCATTTTACAGTTGGGAAATTGAGGCAGAGAGAGGCTCCCAAGGTCACACAAAAAGTCTGTGGTAGAGCAGGGACTTGAACCTAGGGCTTCAAAACTCATGCCTTAACCACTGGACTATCCTTCCGCTGCTCTTCTACCCCATCTTCAGTCACCATTCTGTCAAAATTGGAAGTGGTGAGTGTTGTCACCTCTGGTGATTTTATTGTGATGCTCACGACATTTGGTGCTTTTTTTAAAGCTCCATGTCCTCGGAGTCCTGTGATTATGGCAGAGTCTCCATACTTTAACAGAGTCTCCTGTTACTTCATTAACAGGAGAAGTAAGTTTCTAGCACTCACGATTGTACAGAAAAAGCTTTGAAAATATGACTCCAAAAGGCTCAAACCCCAGGTTATTAGAAGAACCCAACACTGACTCTATTTTAAAATCTAATGCTTTTTAAGTAAATCCCATGATTTTCAGGGGCCTGACTCAGGGTTTTTTGCAGTTGGCACCCACTGTACAAATTGCTGCCAGTGTGCTAAAAATAACGAAAAATGTTCAGCTCCTAGCAGGTCTTAAAAAGCATAGTGGCAATTTAATTTTTACCTCACATTAGCTAAATTAAATCACAATAAATATCAGTGGAAGTATCACACAGAACATAAAAACTATCCATATGTGCTCTACCCATATGCTGCTTTATGAGCAGTTATTGTGTTTTACTTATGTTCAAGCTGTATACCAGCAGTCTCCACGACATGTGGCCATAGGAAGGAGTAGAGTCATTTGTGTGCTGGAGGCATTCGTGCTTCAAATACCACACTCCAGGGTCTGCCTATGCTTCACTGTAACTGCACATTGTAGCAAGGTTATTACCTATGTACAGCATCCATGTTCATACAGCTGGGGTCCCAGCACTGTAGACATCTTCGGGTTACCCAGAGCATCGTGCTGTGCTTGCTTGCTACTGGAATTGTCCCTACTGAGTTGGTGGAAGGGACTACTAGTTGTAGACAACACTCCTGTTGGTGGCAACCATCTGTGGGGACTGGCCCTTAATGAACTTTAAAACGCATTTCTGCCAGAAAAAAATAAAAGGAAACTAGATTAAAAGAAATTTAAACAAATCAACTGTATTTGGAGATTGTGCTCAAACCTAGAACGCATTGTCACGTACGTTAATTTATTTCTTGGGGATTCCAAATGTTGGTGCATTATCAAGATATGGGGTTCTCCAAACTGGGGGTCGAGACCCTTCAGGGGGTCGTGAGGTTATTACATTGGGGGATCGTGAGCTGTCAGCCTCCACCCCAAGCCCCGCTTTGCCTCCAGCATTTATTATGGTGTTAAATATATAAACAAGTGTTTTTAATTTATAGGGGGGGGGGGTCACACTCAGAGGCTTGCTGTGTGAAAGGGGTCACCAGTACAAAAGTGAGAGAACCACTGATCAAGATAAACTAAATGAATGGTACCACTATGTTAGCTATCAAACCAACAGCACAACAGCCCCCCATAGGTTTAATGCTCTGCATGGAACACTGGGTAAATATTGGATAGAAAATGGTGCAATGGAAATTTCTCGGGAATCATTTTGACTCAAATTAGTTTTAGAAAGTGAATAATTTGTGCTGGTTCAGAAACATCAACGGTGATTTCTGTGTTAGAAGTCAATGTAT
This sequence comes from Platysternon megacephalum, assembly GCA_003942145.1. Lineage (NCBI taxonomy): Eukaryota > Metazoa > Chordata > Testudines > Platysternidae > Platysternon > Platysternon megacephalum. The sequence continues at coordinate 8,415,733 of QXTE01000044.1, forward strand.
TTAAAGATAACTTGATTGGGACTAAAAATTACACATCTCCTTATTGTTTAGCTGCTTCGTCTCAAATGCATAGGTTTTGTGGGGACGGGGGTTGGAAATTACACATGCAGCCAAATTTCTGATTTCCCCTTCACCAGGGCATTGTGGAGAATTATTACTCTTTTTGAGGTGCATTGCACTCTCCTTGATTTTTGTTTCAAGCAGTGGAATGGCATGTCGTCAAATCCTGTTAATTGGTTTAGCATTAAAATGCAAGGTCATATCACTCTCTTGATTAATCAGCAGCGAAACGGCTTCTAACGATCGTTTCTGAGGAAAGAGAAAAATAAAGCATATAAGGGAAGCTCTAGGCTTCTTCAATAAAATGCACGGGGAACTGCTTTTAGAAAAAAGTACCATAGTTTTGTCTTTCATCATTTAAAAGGAAGCACTACAAAGAATAGAGATATTAGGAAGCAGAGAATGTCTTTTTATTTTGTATGTGTATGGTGCTTGGCACAACTGGGCCCCGATCGGGACTTGCAGGGTCTACCTCAATACAAATATTTAATAAATAATAATAATAATAATAATGATAGAGGTAAGAATATTTCCATCCAAGTTCTGCCCTCACTGACACTGGTACACCTCTGAAATTAATGGGGCAGTATTGGTGTAATGGAGGTCGAGCCATTCACACCTACCTTGGGTGCAGAGCCAATGAATATAAAATATATGGAGATAAACCTATCTCATAGAACTGGAAGGGACCTTGAAAGGTCATTGAGTCCAGCCCCCTTCCTTCACTAGCAGGACCAAGTACTGATTTTTGCCCCAGATCCCTAAGTGGCCCCCTCAAGTATTGAACTCACAACCCTAGGTTTAGCAGGCCAATGCTCAAACCACTGAGCTATCCCTCCCCCCCAAGTATCCAGTTGCTCCGAAGCAAAACTTCACTAATACAAAAAGAGGATGTGAGTCAGGGTCCAGAAGGTGAGTCTGAAATGTAGTTTAAGGTCAGAAAGAGAACGTCTTTCTTCTGGCTGGTCACAGGCACAGAAAAGTTTCCAGCAATGAGGCCCAAGAACAAGATGAAGAGGAAGGGAATTGATACCCTCACAGGGCTCCCTACCCACACTAACTCCCGTTTCATTATGCAGCTCCCATGGTGGATCGTTACCACTTCAAGACCCTGAAAGAGTCCGGATACTTTTCCTAATCTCGTGTTATCACATTCTGAGCAGTATACAGCAAAATTCATTTTAAACAATGAATTAAGTCTATGATTCAAATAGTAAACTCAACAGCTGGATAGTGGATGGACTGGGAGATTTCCTATCTGAAAAGACAGCATGTTTTTAAAAAGATTTTCCCTATTCCAATATTTAATCTCTTTTGGTTCCTGTTTTCCCCTGAACAGCTGAAGATTTAATTTCCAGGGAATTAAATGCACAATTTGCATCATTGTTAATGGTAACCGTGCAAATGATTTGCCATGCCTAGTCCTGAAAAACATTCTGAGAGCTCCCAAAACACTTCCTAGATTTTCTTGGCATGGTGGCAGCATTATTGTTGAGGTATTGATGCATTTGACATATCTTTGAACCTGGCTCGCAGAAAAGAGGAGAATGGGATCAGCCATAGAAGGAAAAAAATAAAAATAAAGGATCCTTCCTGCCTGCCAGGTTACATTCAATAGACAACTATTCAGAAGCTTTAATGGGCCTTTGTGTCCCTCTACAGATATTTGTTCTGGTTAGCTTCTAGAGCTCTCAGTGGGTATGGGCTCAATCTGCCCTCTCTCTTTCTCACTACGTGCCATATTCCAGTCAGATGCTGAAAAGAAATGATGGCCTTAGCATGACTACTCTGCTGCAAACAAATATGCCTTGTGTAATACCCTGGAAAGATACCCTTTGTGGACCTGCACCATTGAAGCGTATGAGTTTTGCTATTGACTTCAAAGGGAGCAAGATCTCACCTTTTGTTCCTGATCATGTCCTTGGAACAACCAAATAAGAAACAGCCCTCAGAGGATCCATCCCAGGTTTGATCAGAGAACACTTCAGACACTATGGCATTGAGGAACATATTAGTACCTAGATCGATAGAAGACAAGCTCACAGGACAAGACATTGAAAGTTTTCTTTGGTTTGCGTGTAGACCACCAGCAATTCTGCATGTATCCAGAAAATCTGTTTGTTCTTTATATAAGAACATAGAACATAAGAACAGCCATACTGGGTCAGACCAAATGTCCATCTAGCCCAGTATCCTGTCTTCCGACAGTGGCCAATGCCAGGGGTTTCAGAGGATATGAACAGAACAGGTAATCATCAAGTGATCCATCCCCTGTCGCCCATTCCCAGCTTCTGGCAAACAGATTGCATCATGGCAAACCATGATGTCGAAGCTTTGGTGTGTTTATTAAAAGCAACCTGAGACATGACACCTTGTTGAAATCTTTCATGGGATTTTTCTGGGCATCAGTAATTTAGAAGGGTTATATATATTGCACTAAGTCCTTGGGAAACATCCTGGTATCTAGTATAGGACAGGACTGAAATTTCCCTGGAGGTCCTTGACCATCCTAAGAATATTTCCACATCACAAACTATTACAAATATTTCCTCTAACACCACAAGGGAAAAGTAGTTCAGCACATTTGACATTTAGAAATGCACTGGGCTTACTTTTACTTGCTTGTAAGATACATACCAAGAAGACCAGAACATTCTGCATACATGCTAAACAGTCATCCCTTAAAACCAAATGTCACATTTTGGACATCAACTGCTCAAGTACTACAAAATTCCAACCGGTTAATTAATATGCACATATATTTAAATATCAATGAAATATACTGAGACTTGTTATTTATAGTAAACTGAGACACCTAAAAAATGTTTATAATGAATTTGCTCTCATCCTACCAACATTTTATTTATTTTGTATATACAGTACATATACATATCAGAGCTAATGTTCACAATATTGTAATGAGAGACATATTGGTAGACACAAAAGGCATGTATAACATTTAATACATGTATAACATTTAAGGCAGTGACTTTAAGCAATAAGCTTTGAAACCAGAATCTAATTTTGTGAAGTAGTAAACACATGTAGAAGGGTCTTAAGCAAGGGGGAAAGGATGTCTGGTTTTACATTAACTAATAAATGCCCAAGCTCAACCCCAAAGGTAGATGGAAGAAATCCACATCAGGGGGACGCAAAAGGAGTGAAATTATCTCCTCAAACTAAGCAGAAAACATAACATTTGAGGCTCTTACATCCTTATATTTTCAATTTTCATCTTCTCTCCACCCCACATTTCAGGCAGTTTCTTTCTATGCTTTCCTTTGTTCAGACACCAGATTCCTGACAAGATTTAAAGAATGAATATAATCTGAAAAGTTACCCCATAAAAATAACATTGCGTGGTTCCATCTCTATCGCCTTTACACGATTCCGTTTCAAAATAGCCCAATTCACAGGTAGAAAAAAAATTAGTTTTGTTTAACTGCCGTGCACCCTGCAAACTCCCCCTGGGATTCGAAAGTCAACATGTGTTTGTCCTGGCTCTCACATCATCGGTAATAAATGTTCTGCAGTTGGAACCTAGTTAACAATTCTGTGGATGTGTGAGCCTGTAAAGAATCTGGCTCACTCTCCCAGTTGCCTGGCGTTTGCAGTACTAAGAGGAGTGAAAAGCAGTAAAATCTTATTTCAGTCAATAAAATCAGCAGAAATATTTGCAGCATGCAGAGGGAGCAGATCTCTTGAGTAAAACGGAGCAATTATTAAGATAGTCACTTTTCTAACCAAAACCACAATTTAAATTCTATGGTTGTGGTTTGCTAAGAGTTACCGAGTAGCTGTGGTTTGTACTCTCGTGATAATCACTGAACTCCAGGACTTGTTTTGAGAGTTAGAAGTGGCAGAGCCATGTGTTTTGAATTTAAAGTCTTAAAATTAGAGGCTCAATGTTATTCCAGCAAAGATACTGCCAGTGTCTCTGTGGATCATAGTTTTAAATCATCTGGAACCTGAATACTACTCATTAATGGTTAAAGGGAACAGTAATGAAAGGATGGTGAGGGGGGAATAAATATGCAACTATATAAGCAATGGTGTGTATTTTAATGTAGAAAAAGAATGTTATTACCAGTCTGACAGAGGACAATAAACATATCAAGCTAACTCTCTTCCTTCATTTAAGAATGCAACCTTATTAAAGTAACAGACATTCTAGACAGCAGCAGGGTAACTTTACAGAACTTTCAGTCTAGGAATGGAGCATTCCCATAAACATGTTATTGCTATGCTATCCTAGCAGAGTTAACTGGGTTTTTACGTTCCACTTTTTTAAGAGTGAAATTANAACCTTATTAAAGTAACAGACATTCTAGACAGCAGCAGGGTAATCTTACAGAACTTTCAGTCTAGGAATGGAGCATTCCCATAAACATGTTATTGCTATGCTATCCTAGCAGAGTTAACTGGGGTTTTATGTTCCACTTTTTTAAGAGTGAAATTATCCTGAGCAGGAAAGATTCGGTGGATTGGTATTAAGATTTTTAGTCAGAGATCTAATCCATATCTAGTCCATACAATAAGCCAGTGGTGGACAACCTGCTGCCAGCCTGTTTGTTTACATTTGCACGGCCGCCCGCAGCTCCCAGTGGCCGCGTTTCACCATTCCCGGCCAATGGGAGCTGCAGGAAACGGCGGCCAGGCCCGCACCACTTCCATTTTAACCACCATATCATCTACATCTGCTCTAAGCAGGGGTAAACAAGATGGTAATTAAAACACCCACAAGCCCATCAATGCTGGTGCAACCACTGGTGAATCTGCATGGGTGGAAGCAACAATGGCACATCTGCAGAAAAACAGACTAGTGTAGCTCCCCGCGCCCCTTTATTGTTTGACATTAACCTTCAGCTGCATTAACCAGCAACACCACTCAAAATGCTCTTTATTTGGCGAGACATCACTCATTTTAATCCTCAAATTACCCATGTTCCATGCAAATCTGGCGCCCTCACTTTTATTGTTGAAGTATAATGAAATGGGGGCTGTGAAAACTTATTTATGCCGAAGAGACAAATCCCACAGAATTATATAGTTTTCCTCCATACATTTCTCGTGTCTCTCTCTTGTTAGGTCTTTGTGAAAAGTCATGGGCCATATTTGAGCCTTGGCAGGTTGAGAAGGACAAATAAAACCAGTCCATCAAAGACCAGTGTATTCAGAGTCAAACTCAAGCATTTAAACCTTGCCAGAGCTGACAAAAAAACAATGGACAAGCTGAGAAGTGCACAGGTTTTTAATTCGCTGGGGGATTTCATGCATTTCCCTATAAATTTGCCTGACAGCTCACAGTGGTCTCCCTTTAAACGTTTACCTTTACCATTTGGAAGTAATTAGCCTTACCACGTGATTTTGCTCTTCAAAGGGCCTGATCCTGCACCATTGAAGTTAATGAGAGTGGCCGTGGTTCGCCGTTCCTGGTCAATGGGAGCTGCAAGCAGCCATGCAAATGTAAACAGACAGTTTGGCGGCCCGCCAGTGGCTTGCCCTGATGGGCCACACGTTGCCCACCACTGCAATAAGCTGTTGTGCTGTATTTTCCTGACTAGGAGTTTCCTGTCTTTCATATGAGGAAGCAAATATGGATGAGCAATAACTGTTTCCACTGAGCATTTAATTGTGGGCCTAAGAGGAACAGAGAAACCTAAGTGAAGGCATATTGCAACTCTGCATGAGCTTAGGGCCTACTCTGCTGCACCAGATTTTCTAAATCTTTATTGACTCCTGTCCTGATAACGGGACACTGTTCCATTTGATGCTATGCATGAGACCCCATACTCTTTACACTGGGACCTAATGCCCTTGTTGACTTCAATGGCAAAACTCTCATTAACTTCAATGGTGCAGGATCAGGCCCTTGAAGAGCAAAATTCTAGAGCCCTTTGCCATGTCTGAGTAAATGGATCTTGCACGGGTGATGGTTACACGAGCAGAGGGCGACGACATCCTCTCTTTCCCAAGGCAGCGGGCACCAGCACAACTGGATACTAGGTTCTCAGCACCCACCCCTTATCATGGTTACTTAGACCAGTGGATCTGGGTAACTGCAGACACGAGTGAAGTCAAGGGCAAATGAAGTTTACCCACTTCTCCTTTGGGGAATGTGGAGTTTCGTTTAGGCGTTTACCCACTTCTTTTTCTTTTTCTTTTTTTTACCACTACAGCACTAGTTGCTGAGCCACTGCCCATACTACTGACCTGTGCCCAGCTGCCTCTAATAATGTGGTAAGGCTAATTACTTCCAAATGGTAAAGTTAAACCTTTAAAGAGAGACCACTGTGAGCTGTCAGGCAAATTTATGGGGAAATGCATGAAATCCCCCAGCGAATTAAAAACCTGTGCACTTCTCAGCTTGTCCATTGTTTTTTATCAGCTCTGGCAAGGTTTAAATGGATTTAGCTCTCCAGAAGGAAAATAGAGATGGATTTAGAATACTTGCTAGAATACTTTCCTCTATTAATATGGTATTTAATATCATTCTGCAAACAGCTTTTCTTTCTAGATTGCAGTGACTTTGCTGACCATGTACCACCTCCATCACATCCCCCTTTTTCCAAAGCAGATACTGGGATATTTGAAAACTTTGGGTTCTGAGAGGTAAGGTCAGTTAGCAAAATAATAGAACAAACATATGTGTCTCTGTGATCCTGCTTGCACTGTCTTGTCACCCATTTTTCCTTTTTTTTGTACAAGAACACATCTCAGTTGAGCTGTTTGGTTTGGTAATGGTTTTCCTTCCTAAAAGTTATGAAAGGTCACTGGCCATTCATTACTCCAGACCCACCTGTCCTTCTCACCTTTTTCCAGAAGTCCTGCAACAAGAGAAACTGCAGTTAGGAAACTCACAACCAATAAAATCCACAGTATGTTCTATTTACAAAATTAGACGGTTTGCATTTTCAAAGGCTTTCAATGACTGTATGTGAGGGGGGAAAATCAATGAAAAGGAAAATCTGTCATATAAAAATGGAGGCAAAATACTTACCAAAACTTTAAAATATCTTTTTCCAGACAATGTATTGATAACAAAAATTAAGGCACTTTTTTTTTAAAATAAAGTATGGCAGGAAAAGTGCTCACAGAAAAATAAAACACTCCCACACACATTGGCTGGTGATTCTATAGCACTTTTGCTTTGACTTAGAAGGCTCAGTACAAAGTTTGAAGATAGGATTAGAGATGATGTAAAAGATTCTCAGCTAATGTATGTTTCCACAGCTCCACACTGACTTCAGTGAAACTACACCAGTTTAAATCAGCTGCCGATGTGGCCCAGCGTTCATGCCCTTTATTATTTACAGCGTTGGTACCCTTTGGGATGTTCAAAACATGTTTAAAACAGCCACTACAGATAAAGTTCTGTTGCTTCAGTTTACAATCTGTCCCATCATACAATATAAATAAGGACTTGATGAAAAGTCCTTCTGTTGTATTAATTTTTCCAACAGTAAAAAATGATCAGTAGTAAAAATATAAAGAACTGTGCTCTTAGTAGTCAATGGATTAGGTATGAAACTTCTAGTGCTACTTTGGAAAATACAGGAGAGAAAGAAAGAAAAAGCCAGATCCACATGCTTCTGTACGTTAAATATTGTTCGAGCACTGAAAACATATGACATGCATCTTTACATTCCTTTGTAAATGAGTAATGTGCAAGATCTGAGAAAACAACCAAAGTAAAGTTACTTACCAATCCAAAATGGCTGTTTACTGGCAAAGCCATGACATTTCTTTGGGGGAATGTACACTGGCTAAGTGACCATGGACTTACACGTCAGACAACAAAGGCCAAAGAGAGAATGACTTCCAACATTTTATAGTCAATGTAATAACCACTATTTACATTCAAAACGTAAATATTGTAGCTCTAGTCCTGCAGTTCTGACCAAGAATCAGGTCCTTTATCAGGAATATTTACAAAAGAGATACTAACATAGAGCAAGCTCTGCGTACGTGTCATTGACATGATTTTAATTTATTATTTGTACTGCAGTAATTCCTAAAAGATTCCACTGCGATCATTGTACTAGTAAGAGACAGTCCCTGCCTTGAAGATCTTGACAATATAAGCAAACAAAAGATGGGAGGGGAAACAAAACCACAGAGAAGTGAAACACATCAGCGGCAGAGCTGTGAATAGAAGCTAGGTCTCCAGATGCTAGTCCAGCGTCCTATCCACTAGCCCACACTGAACATTCAGCTTGTCGCTTTCCATCAGTAGGAATCAGCAACTAAGAAACCTGAACGAAATCCAAAAAAACTCTTGAGACCTGACTGGCTGTTTAGGAAACATTTTATGTTACATTGCCAGAGGATTCATCAGAGAACAAATCATGGCTGATCCCTCTATTGTGGGCCAACCTAACACTTCAAATCTGAACACCCACTCCCCCTTAAACTTGGGGCGCTCAAACTTTTTGGCTTGGACTCTTTTGTACTTATAACAAAATTCCACCTTTATCTCTACATTAAAATATATGCTTAATAAATAGTGATAGTGGCTTTGTAACATTCATTGAGCCAGTTGATCTCTAAACAGGACTATTTGACTCATCTCTTGAAAATTCAACATATAACTATCCTCACTGCTCAATCTAAACTTCTATTCTGTTTTATTGCATGCACACAGCGTAATGGTACTTTGCAAGTTAAATAACCCTCGGTGCTTTATAAGCTACACAGCCTTAGTAAGATGGATGTTTATGAGATACTGTAAACATGTTTGGCACGTAGACACATGCTTTCAGTTTGATTATTTGTATTGCTGAGGAGCTATATGAAGGCAGCATATTTTGAATGGCTGATTAGAGCAATATTGCTCATATACCGAAAACATAACATTTTGAAGAAAAGAAATGAATTTTGGATCTTGGCCTGTGTATCATTTTGAAATGAAGCCATTTCTCTATATGGCTTTTTCACAATGGCTCTCACTGGGCAATATTTATAGAACTCTTGCATCCGTACATCAAAAGAAAAACAAATGCAAGAGACTTGTTCTTATGTTATCCTCTATCAATGGATGTTGTGTTCCGTAACTCTATTGCTTGAAAGCTCAAAAAAATCACAAGGTCCTTGCCATGACAAATATTTTATTCCTCCAACGAGCATGACTTATCATATCTTTTTAAAGAGATCAAAATGGGTCTGTTTGTCCTTTTGATGTCAGTTTGAAGAAACCTCCGCCCCCCGCCCTCCCAACCCTCCCTCTTTGAGTTCTATGAAAATTGACATGATAAACCTAACTGGCTCCTTTAGAACTGCTATGGTTTTCTGTAAACACATACTGTACCTCCAGCCAACCAGCTTTGAAAGTGTGTGCTGTGCACAGCAGATGGCCTGGCTTGCTGAAACATACAGTATTTATACAAATTTTTATACGTGAGTTTACTGTACTAATGAAGCTACTGTGATCTATAGACCCATATTTAGAAGCTTTTTAAATAACTGAGTTTTGACTTGACAGCGTGTGAAGACTCCTAAGATGTGACTATGATATCTGATGTGAGTAGACATTTTGGAGCTGCATACCACACAGTGCATGTGCAATAAACAAGCCTAATATTCTTTGTTATTTCTATTGTGCTAACATCTTGGGATACTGAACAAGGATCACAGCACCACTGTGCTAGGCACTGTACAAAGAAATAACACAAAGGCAGGCCCTGCCCCAGACAACTCAATCTTGGTGTTAGACATTATGCAACAGATGAATAAATGGATAAGTTGGGCTGAGAGGACCAGGTAGCAGCAGGGAATCACAGTCTCTCCAAGGGAGTGGATGGGCCATTACACAAGGTAAAACTATTTCTCCCTGCTTATCTTCCCCCTCGCCCCCTACAGTTCCTTATATCTCCTTGCCAAGTGCCAACCACCATATCTAAGCAATATTAGTGTAGACCAGGCATTGGCATTTTAACCACTCTAAGCAGGAGTAAACAAGATGGTGATTAAAACGCCCAGAAGCCCGTCAACGCTGGTGCAACCACTGGTGAATCTGCATGGGTGGAAACAACAATCTGCAGAAAAACAGACTAGTGTAGCTCCCCCGCCCCCTTTATTGTTTGACTTTAACCTTCAGCTGCATTAACCAGGAACATCAGTCAAAATGCTGTTTATTTGGAGAGACATCACTCATTTTAATCCTCAAATTACCCATGTTCCATGCAAATCCGGCACCCTCACTTTTATTGTTGAAGTATATTTACATCAGATATAAAGCATAATGAAATGGGGGTTATGGAAACTTATTTATGCCGAAGAGACAAATCCCACAGAATTGTATAGTTTTCCTCCATAAATGTCTTGTGTCTCTCTCTTGTTAGATCTTTGTGAAAAGTCATGGACCACATTTGAGCCTTGGCAGGTTGAGAAGGACAAATAAAACCAGTCCATCAAAGACCAGTGTATTCAGAGTCAAACTCAAGCGTCAGAGGGAGGGTCCAAGTGCCATGGCAAACTTCCCAGTTCAGTAATAATTAGGAGCTGAGCCTCAATTCTTAATTTCATTAAAACACTCTCCATGACTCTAGGAGACATCTGAATTCATATTTACTTTCTCATTTGATTTTAATTCACTCACTTTCTGTGAAAAAGTCTAAACAGAGAACTTTATAAACCCACAGGTTTATTGGAAAGTAAACTTGCGGGGGTAAGGTGGGGGTGGAGAAGGCTGGTAGAGAAGAAAATAGAACTGAAATAAGCTCTTGTGACTGGTTCCTAAAGCCACTATCAGCACAGCAGCAGCCATGGTTTCATACACCAGTTTGCCCGATTCTACCCTTACTTAAATATTTATACATGCACAATTTTGTTAAATGGAAAAACTAGACTAGATGTTCTCAAACTGTGGTCCGTGGACCACTAGTGGTCCACGAGCTCCATTCAGGTGGTCCGCGGATAGTTCCCTCTAAGGTGCACGCCTGGGTGGCCACACACAAGAGAATGAAGGGCCACCCACCTAATTAATGGAGCCGCACAGGCATGGCTCTTCTAATTAGGTGCCTGGACCCTGGAGAAGACGCACGTGTAAGGTGAGGTGGTGGCCTTGGGGGGAATAGAAAGATAAGACTATTGATATTAAAATATGAGTTGTGTGTTTTTATTTGTAGAACAAAAAAAAAGTTAATTATAAAGGTTTTTTTATATAGCACTTTTATCCAAAGTGTGTTACAATAGTTAGCTAACGGTACAAACAACATTTGAAAAGATCATTAAGTGGTCCACTGAGACCCTCAGCAATTTTCAAGTGGTCTGCGGAAAAAAAAGTTTTAGAACCACTGAACTAGAGGAATTTGGATTCCTCCTATGTTATTCAATGATAGAAAAATAAACATTTAAATTGGTGCAGGAGCTGATAAATATATTTGAACTACAACTACCATGTCACCCAGGGAGAGAATATACCAGCAAAAAGACTTACAATATAGATTTACAGCTTATTTCCAAATTTAAATATAGCAGAAGGCAATTAAGAAATTTTCTTCAATAAATATATATATGAATGTATAATAAGAGTTATATGTAGTAATATGCATAGTTTCACAGTAATATATGAGTTTATATATAAATATTTGTATTATACTTTTATATACAATTACATGTGTGCACATATATATTTTTCTGTGAATCTATGCATACTAATCTGCATGTTGTAATTTAAAATAGAACATCTACTATAATAAGACAAAATCTACTGCAATCACAAAACGCCATTTCATTTGATTTTTCTAAGCTTGCATTTGAAACCTTCCCTAGCACCCCTGCTGCCATGCTGAATAAGGGCAGAAGGGTTCACAGGTGCTCAAAGTCATATAAACTTTATCATTTATTACCTAATTTAAGGATCCATTTGAATGAAGCTGCAAGAAGACATGTGGGATTGCTCTGGGAAATTATACATTTTTTGTTAAACCCATGAAATAACTTTTCACCTCAAATGTTTGGAATTCTCTGGCACTATATGTAACAAGACTTCTCTTTGTCTTGCTTGACACCCTTGCTCTGGGGGACCTCATTATCTCTCAAAGTTTCAGTTACAATTTTTCTGTTGGTGATTCACAAATCTGTGTCTCTACTCTTAGTTGGGCTCCACATATACAGTCCTGCATCCCAGCCTGTTTTGCTGACATTTCTTCCTGATGTCCCACTGTCAACTTTAGGTTACATAAGAATGGCCATACTGGGTCAGACCAATGGTCCATCTACCCAGTATCCTATCTTCCAACAATGGCCAGTACCAGATGCTTCAGAGGCAAGGAAAAGAACAAGGCAATTTATCGAGTGATAAATCCAGTCCTAGCTTCTGGCAGAGGGTTAGGGACACCCGGAGCATGGGGTTGTCCATCTTAACATGGACAAAACATATCCATCTTATCCTTACTCCCAAGCACTACACTTTTTCCCATTCATCATCATTGTTGACAGCTACACCATCATCCCCGTCATCCAGGCCTGTAATCTAGGGGTCCGTTTTTTAAACCACCCTTTCCCTTACTCCACCTATCCAAGTCATATTCAAATCCTGCCACTTTTTCCTCGAAAACATCTCCAAGATCTGACTATTTCTGTCTATCCCTACAACTACAGTGCTCATTTGCACACATTGTGTTACTCAGATTTTATATTACTATGACCTATTACCAACTTGGCCACTTTGTTCATTTGTCTTTTAGGCCCCCAATCACGTGTTCAACTTTATGCACTGAATTTAATGGAACAACTCACATATGTAAAGTTACAAGCATGTGTATATGGGTTTGCAGGATCAGGCATTAGCTTGTAAGCTTGTTAGGGCAAGGACTATTTCTTTTATGTCCAGAAAGTGCCTAGTGCACTGCAGGTGCTACCAAAAGTAAATAAGTAATAATGATGAGACTAATTATTCAGGTCTACATGATTAATTTATCAAAGATGAAATGCAAAGCAAAATGAAAACTAAGCTAAGCACTAATTTCTTTGTTAATATCCCCATTACCCAAAAGGTGAGGGACAGTCAGCAGAAAGAGAAGTCGTTTTTTTTAAATGCTTTTTTCCATCTGTAAAACCCTTCTAGAACTTCCTGGTTCACTGAACATGCCCCAGAAGAATCACAAATATCAGAATGCTCAGTGCAATCTACACAACCCATGGTATCTCTCATGTTCATTCTGGGAGAGCTTCAGGGAACCAGGGAGGGAAAAACTGACAAAAAAATAAAACTGGCTACATTTGTTAACATTTGTTTAATGATGCTTTCCCACAACCCAGATTGTCATCTGAATTTAACATAATTTTCTCATTCACTTTGCAGCTCTCACTTTTAAGGAAGAAAGAAGGCAGAGGAGTGGGAATGCTTTTATTATTACTTATGGACCTCAGCCCTTCCCATCAGCATCCCTGTTTCTAAATAGAAAAGCTTTGAAAATAAGGCAAGTTTTTCCTTCTCTTCATATGTTGAGCATACATCCCAGCCAATATGCCTTGCCTGTATTTTTTTTCCTTTAAATTTAGCCCACATTGTCTTAATTTACCCACAAAGCAATTATGAGCAATCACTTCCCCCTCTTTAATTTACCTGACTTTTAAAAAAAAACTTCAAAGGAGTTTTAAAAAAAAACTATGCAAAAAAGGGAGAAAATGAACAGCATTTTTTAAAACCACATCCTCTCTCTTTCCTGTTTGAATCTAATAAAATTTTAAAACTGCATGGATATTTTCCCTTATGAAAAACATATGAACAAGACAAAAATCCTAGTACTCTGCCGAGATGCTGTAAACAGGACAAAATGTTAACTGCGGAAATACATAGTTTAAGACCTATGTTTGTTTCTAGGTCTTTCCAGGAAACATGCAACCTTTGCTTGTGGATTTTGTTTCAGCTTAGTGGAACCGTTTTCACAACTATTATCCAAAGCCAGCATTTTAAGGTCAGCCCTACATCTTGCTGGAAGGGAGGAATATTAACAAGTGTGACTATCCCATTCCCTACTCCTTCTTAAATTGCCCAGAGGTTGTCAGCAAGCATTGAAGCAATAGATCAAAAGCTTGGGGTTTTATTGTTGGAACTGGATGTCAAGGTGGATATTGGGCAGGCAAAAAACCAAAGACCTCAAAGAAGCTAGACTACAAGGTCTATTAAAAGGGGGACTACTGGCCTGCAAAAATATTATCTCAAGATCCTGTAAAAATACACCCACTCCCCTTCCAGTAATATTTTTCTGTGACTACCTCCCATTCCTGACATGTGCCCTCCTGTCCCTACCCCTATGATGTGCCTTACCCCACAGCCTGTGAAGAGACCAGCAGTAGATTGATTATGCCAGTCGTATGCTTCCAGGGAAATTCCTCCCAATCCCCTCGTGGCATCTTTACAGCTCACTCTAATTGATGAGTCTGTCTGATCTCCTTTAAGATTAGTCTTTAAGATGCAAAATCTCCCGAGTGTGAAATGGGGAAACAAAAATCACTCTGTGCTGGTACAGTGCGCGATCACGGGACAAAATAAGAACCTGGCCACCGTAGTCTTAGCAGATCTTTTTCAAGCACTGAGCGGTCAGTGAACACCACAAAGGAGATCAACAGATGTTGGGTTCTATTCTTATCTTATCCAAAGCTGCTCATTCCTAATACATACAGTCAAACCGTCAAGTTGCCGCTAGGGATGTGTTTAATTCCCACATTTTAAAAATATCCATTAAAAACATGCCCCAGTTTTTAGAATATGCTTTGCACCTACCTAGCTGATCCAACAAGAAGTCATCCAGCTTTTTTTTTTTTCACACCTGGCTTTTCTTTTTACATGATGCCAAGCTGCAGAGCAGAGCATATTTAGATATGTAAATAAACTCTCCTCCTTCCATGGACTGAAGCACCTTCATTCTCATGCAAGGGAAATGAAGTGATTTTTTCCCCGAGTAAGGGAGGTTAACTCCAACTCAAGATACATACTGCAGTCTTGAGTTGCAGTGACTAGGAGTTGGACCATAGCATCCACAGTAAACCACTGGAAGCCTGCTGAAAGGTGACTGTAAAAGGCTCTTCAAAGCGTGCAAATTGGTATGTTCTGATCATTTAAAGGGCCCACAAAATAAAATGCATAGACATTCTGGTCCCACTCTGCGCAAGCTCCATTCCGCAACCCTTGAGCTCCTCTGCTAATTGACATCCATAGGAACAGCATATTAATTACACAGGGGGAACAACTGGAATGCCTTCAGAGCCATGCCTCGGAAGAAATCACTTACAGCTTTAATGGAGGGTCTGATAGTATGGTGGGAGGAGGAAGGAAAGGAAATGGACCAGAAGGAAGGGACTGAATTCATTCACCTCTTACCAGCTTACTGTCTGAGACTTCTCCCATGACCTGCTTTTCAGATGCCACAAGTTAGGGCCTATGGAAAAAACTATTTCAAAACACCACTACCTACGCCTTCCCAGGACCCTGCCTCTCCTTGCTCAAGAGAACTATAGCAGATTTGGCCTCTTTTATGGGCTGCATTTCTAAAAATGGGCCCCACACTGGAATCCCAGATCCAAACATCTCCCAGCCCGGGGAACATCTGGACTACACAGCTCAAGCCCATGCCCAGCCTCCTAGAACTGCCCATCAGTAAAATGAGGATATCAGGTACCCACCTTTATAAAGCTCTGAGAACTTGGAAAGGAAAGCACTCAATAAACGCAAAATATTATTATTAAATGCTCCATGGAGTCCCCCTAAAGCCATTCTCCATTGCATCACTGCAATATACATATGACAACTGGGGCAAAAGAACAATATAGGAGAGGACAGAATCAAAAGCCCTAAGAATCCCTCAATAACCCTCAGGATTTTTGCCACTAAATTTAGGTAGTGGATCTGTAAAACTTCCTTAAGCCAGCAGCTGGCAGGCTGAATTATTACTGAGTGGAGCCCTAAGCAATTAAGCTAAGAACTGGGTCTACAAATCTAAGATGATGCATACAAAATATGCTATGAAGACAGAGCAAATTAGGATGGAAAAAAATCACACTGTATATTATTCTAATGTATATATTAGATCTTAGACCATTCCGGATTTCTGGATTAGATACATACGCATATGGCTCCACTTGGACTCACTGGCTTTATAGAAAATTATCCAAAAAGTAACTTATAACATTTTGAAAGGTTTTTGGATGCCTCATGGCATCATTATGCAATTTATTAATATGTGGGCAGAGTGACTAATAGCTCTCTCAGGATATATTTGTAGGTTTTTTTTAAATAAAGGGGAAAACCAGCTACAAGTTGATGCTGTATGGTAACAGTAGGTAATGGTGTATGTAGTTCTACTCCTCAATAAGCAGAGAACACAAAGCAAACCAGATGTCCTTTCAGATACAAACTATTAGGCTGGAACTTTCAAAGGAGCTTAAAGGAGATAGTGAACTAAATTCAAGGGGATTTGGGCAGCTAACTCCCTTATGGTTCTTTTATCGTCTAGAAGGGGCCATTAGACCATCTACTCTGACCTCCAGTATAATACAGGCCAGAGAATTTCATTCAGTTACTCTCGCATCGAGCCCAATGACTTGTGTTTGGCTAGGGCATATCTTCCAGAAAGGCATCCGGGCTTGATTTGAAGACTTCATAACATGGAGAATCCATCACTTCCCCTGGTAGTTTGTTCCAAATGGTTTATTACTCTCATTGTTAAAAAACATTTGCCTTATTTCTAATCTGAATTTGTCTGGCTTTAATTCTAGCCATTGGTCATGTTATGCCTTTCTCTGCTAGACTGAAGAGCCCTTTAGTACATGATATTTTCTCCCCATGAAGGTATTTGTACATTGTAATCAAGTTACCTCCTGATCTGCTTTTTGATAGTCTAAATAGATCGAGCACCTTAAATCTCTCACGTTAAGGCAATTTTTCCAGACCTGAAATCATTTTCATAAAATCTCAGCCTTAGGCAGGGCCGGCGCAACCCATTAGGCGACCTAGGCGGTCGCCTAGGGTGCTGCTATTTGGGGGCCACCGGCGCCCCATCCGTCCGTTCAATTTTGGGGGCGGGACCTTCCGCTGCCTAGGGCGCCGGAAGAGCTGGCGCCGCTACTGGCCTTAGGGGTTCAGTTTTACAAACTCTATCTCATGAATTCAAGCACACGAATATCAGGTTAATAAAGCGTGTTTCTTAGTAGGTCTTCCCTTAAGCAAATCGCCAGAAACAGGCTGACAGTGTGTTATTCGCACTTGCCCATGTCCACAGAGGCAGTTAAGCTGGAGTAACAGATTAAGCAGGAAGGACAAACAAAGAACAATGGGAAAACCCCTTCCCCCTTACCATTTTCTGCAGGCTCTTTCAGCGCTCTCCCAGGTTGCATTTCTAACTGGAGTCAGAAGGTAGCAATGTTTATCCCGGGGACTCTACCCAGAAGGACATTTCCTGGATCTCACCCCCTAGGGAAAAAAGCAATATTCAGGAGACTGCAAATTTTTATATACTATATGTATGAGCCAACTCCTGTAAAAACTGCCCCCTTCTAATATGAGTGAAGTTTTATATATACGTGTAGCAGGGTGATTACCCTACTCCAGCCCTGAAGGGGTTAAAAGCAGCCCTGGAGGGGGCTGTGGCTGGGAAAGGCTGATTGGGGAAGTAGCCACAGCTGAGGCCACACCCCAATCAGGCCACAACTGGCCCTATAAAAGGGCTGTGAGCCAGGAGCTCAGGAGGAGACACTCTCTCTAGCTCCCTAGAGAGAGAAGGGCCTGGCTGCCTAGGAAGCTGAGGAGGGTACCTAAGGTGGAGCTGGGGAAGGGCAGAGGGAGCTGGGGAGCTCCAGCCTAGTAAAACCACAGGCTGCAGGCCTTGTTAAAGGCCTACAAAAGGTACCGGGGCTGCAGAGGGGCAGCCCTGAGACAGGCAGAGGCAGCTGGTCCAACCCCCTGTGCCGATGATGAGTGGTTTATAGACTGCAGTCTGCCCCAGGGAGCAGGGACTAGATGGAGACTGGCAGTAGCCACTGAGGCAAGGTGGGGGTTGGGGGTTCCCCAGGGAGGGGAGACCCAGAGAGAGGGGGTGCTGCGGTGGACAGAACCCCTGGACAAAGGGCACTGGGGTCCGGGAGGGACACGGGGGCCAGCGGCACGCGAGACACCGGCCTGCAGAGGGCGCTCCGCGCTGGAAGAGCTAATTCCCTGGACAACCAGCAGGAGGCGCCGCGCCGGTGAGTCATCGCCCCGCCACAATACACAATAATACACAGCAGTACCACTGGGCCAGTGAGCAACAGCAAGTCCAGCAGAGGGAGAAACACCAAGTGAGCCAACCTCCAACTAGGCCAAAGAAGAGGTCTATGAACCCTGTGTGTTATCAGCAGAATCGCCAACGCCAAGAATTCAAAAAATCATGAGTCAGACACCAACCCCCCCATCCCCCCGCAAAGTCATGAAAGTCTAAAACTGATATATACACCAGAGTTCATTCCGTTTGCATTCTGGCTTTTGAACCTTGAGGGTTTTCTCTGCAGTCATGAAGGCTAGACACTTCCTTTCAAAAAAAAAAAAAAAAAAAAAGCTGAGATTCTTGTGTATGTGTCACTCCAGGCTCTAGGGGCTTTAAGGAAAACACCAAATATCATGAGAGTGGCAACACTCCCCACATGCCATTATTATGGGCTAAGTTTCCTTGACTCCTGGATAAGCCAGCCTCCTGTCACTTTGTCTTGAGCATGTGTGAGTATATACAGTAGCCTAGTAACCAAGTGCTAATTATTTGACAGAAGTGACAACACTGATGTTTTTAAAATTCCATTTGGTCTGGGCTTACGCTGAACATTCTGGCAGGGAAAAGCTGCTCCGGACTCTAACCAAACCCTAATCATTTACAAGCAGACCAGGGTCGCCAAAATACTCTGGTGGGTCGGGTTGCTTGGCGACTGCCTGCCCCCTTTTCTCTTCACCTTTCATTTCCCAGTCCCCCCCCTTCCCCGCCCATTGTCTGGTTCTCTGCCATGAAACTTTTCTCCATATGGGCCTGACCCAAAGCCCACTGATGTTCCATTGAAATATCCTATTGACTTCAGAGAGTTTTGGATCAGGCCACATATTATCAAACATTTCCTCCTCCTCCTCCTCCTCTGTGTGACAGAGTTCCTTGGGGAACAAGAGATGAATCTAAGTTTCCCCACTGTCCTTAAAGAGAAGCTATGGGGAAGGACTATAAATCATCTGCTTGGGAGAGAGCCTATGGGAAGGCAAAATGCCGTTGTGCTACATTTTTCCTCTTATGTTAATTTCCTTTGTTTCCTGGTTATAAACATTGTGCTTGAGAAATCAAAACATTAAAATGACTATAGACAAAAAAAAAACCCCAACAACCCTGAGTTGTCTAATCTATTTTCACCATCACATCTGACTGAAGTGCAAAGAGTTAATGTTAATGGTGACCTGAAAAAGGTTTTTGTCTGTAGTCATTTTAATGTTTTGATTCATATTTACTAGAACAATTCTTTAATGTTGGAGTTACAGTAGCTACATTTTGGGTCTAAACTGACCTGGAGGTCTCTGTGCAACTCTCTCTCTCTCTTTCATATGACTGAGCACGTTCTAATGCAGTCATCTTACAATTACTTCTGAGTGAAATGGAAGACACAAAATTAGACTCCTGAATCTTCGCCCACATTTAGAACCAAACATGAACAAAAAAATGTCCAAAACGTTTTGATAAATGTTTTCTCACATCTGGTATCCTGTCAAAACTCTAAACAAAAGTGCCAGGAATCTCACAAGAAATCCTGAATTCCTGTGATTTCCAGTCCAATTTTGCAGCCTTGGCAGGTCTGGATAGTTCAGATAAAGATCTGAACCAGAAACCAAACCTGTTAGAAGACAATGACGGAGGATATTGAATGTGCTGGCATCACGTGGGAAGAAGAACCACAACTAGCGAGTGACTGTAATCAGTGGAGGAACTGCACTGCCTGATGGGTCAGAGACACAGGAGGAGCTAAGATCTAAGGTAAGGTGAGGCAGCCCATCACTGCCTAGTAAGCTATGGTTAAAGTCCCAAACAAGGTGATGTCTATTGATTATAACACTTCAATCCTCTTTAATATCTTTTATCCACATTGGGCATTTGGGACCTGATCTAAAATCTATTGAAGTCATTGGGAGTCTTTCCACTGTCTTCATTTGGCTTTGGATCAGGCCCTTGATGGACAGTTTCTCCCACAGGTCAGTCTGTAGAGCATGGGTTTCTGTCCATACAACAGATTGTCCATACAACATGTTGTTGCAGATTTAGTCTTTATAACATTTGAAATGCTACCCCTATAGTTAAGGTCATATGGTATATTGTAACTTAGAACACACTGAGAGCTCGGGGAGGGTGGGGTGGTTGGTTTTGTTTTGAATTATTATTATTATTTGGCTCCCAGGGAACATATATTTTTCCATAGGAATTTCTTTAAAAGCTAATTTTACCTGCTTTGCAAAATGTTGTGTTCATTCCTCATCCTCAAGTCTCTCTGAGGAAGGTCATGTCTGTTATTGAGTTGGAAAGATAAGACAGGCAATGGCCAGCTGTCAGCTGCCCTGATGTTAGTTGATGAGACAAATTGCTTTCTGGCCCTTGATGGGATTCTTCCTTGGTACTATAATAATAAATAATAAAAAAAATGTAAAAAGGAAAAGCAGGCCAAATATTAAAGATTTTTTCTTTAATAAGCAGCTATTTTAAGCTTGGTATTCACGGATTCCAAGGCCATCAGAGGGACCATTGTGACCATCTAGACTGACCTCCTGCATAGCACAAGCCATGGAACTTCCCCAAAATCATTCCTAGAGCATATCATGGTGGATAGGGCAAGGGGCCAAGATTCAAGAGAGCTGGGTTTTACTCCCAGTTCTGTCACTGACATGCCGTATGACCCTACCACAAGTCACTTCCCTTCCCTGTGCCTCAGTTTCCCTCCCCCCACACACTTTGTCTTGTCTATTTAGATTGTAAGCACTTTGGGGCAGGGATTGTCTTTTATTCTGTATTTGTACAGCACTTAGCACAATCGATCATCAGTCTTAATTGGGGCCTCCAGGTGTTACTCTAATACACATAATAAATTGGGTAACTCTGTAGTCAGGTAGTAAGAGAGAGGGTCTGGGAATTAAGAGACCTGCGTTCTAGTCTTGACTTTTCTACCAATCTTGTGTGTGACCTTTGGCAGGTAACTTAACCAGCCCCAACTCACCCATCTGCAAAGTGGGGATAATAATACTTAGCTACCTTTCGAAAAGTGCCTTTGGAGTATGAACTATGTATGCACAGAGTATCATCATCATTCAATATTAAAAGAAACCTTGTTTCATTTCCTTGGCTATGTCATAAAGTACTGGAGGTAACAATCCTACCGTGGCAAGCAATTAACTGGATGGGACCCAATAGATTTCTTCCATCTCTAACTTACATTTTCACTGTACTGTTTCAACAACATAATTTCCATTTATTTCTTTTTCCTATTACAACTTTTCTATATAGTTAACTCACCTGTGAAGGGAACGATCTTCATAATTTTACACCTACCCTTTTGCAGCATCAGCAGGAATCTGAACTGTTCTTAATAGGATCACAGTGTTTCCTCTTTACTTCTTTGCAGTCATTTAGTGTAAGAGGCTGAAGAAAATCTATTATTTAATAACATTTGTTCCTGTTGAAGGACCATAACGCTGGACACTTGATTTCTGTAAAAATGCAATGACAGCACTTCTACAAACACTGGGTCAGATCTTCCATTGGTGTAAATGCACGTAGCTCCATTCAAGCCCACAGAGCTATGTTAATTTACATCAGTTGGGGATCTACTCCATTGTTTTTGCAGCTCCTAAATCAGGTCCCCCAGATTTTCTGTATTTTTGTGAGGTTAGTCATGAAATCCATTCAAGGCCATAGTGAAAAGCAGAAGTCAGATAGGCAGGAGCACCGCCAGCTTTTTTGCTGCCCTAGGCGGTGGAAGGTCCTGCCCCCGAAATGCCGCCCCCGACAGAGGCGGCGGAAGGTCCCACCCCCGAAATACCGCCGACGACCGGGGCAACCGGCGCCCCCCAAATGTTAGCGCCCTAGGCGATCACCTAGGTCACCTAATGGGTTGCGCCGGCCCTGCAGATAGGGCAGTTCTCTACCCATTTCCTTAATTACTTTGCAGCCCTTTTTTTCAACAAAGGAGGTTGACCATCTGAACAGAGAGGTTGCCTAAGAATTGGGAAGGGGAAAGTAGGAAACCAAACATTTTAAAAAATCAATTTAATGCTCAGAAAAGGTGTCATGGTATAAAAATCTATAGGTTATTTTCAAGGTAGTGCAGGGGATTTCACCACACACCGTCAATTACAGATGTGTGGTCAAGTTCCTTGTGCTGATTTGAAAATCTGGATTATAGTAAAGATGCGACATGGATAGCAGCAGTACAACCTTGTCCTTAATGTCCTATTAATATCCCTAGAGCCTGTGTTCTAGACAGGGTGAAAGAGCAGTTCAGTGCTTGGCCTCTTTGCTGACAGCATGGGTGACAAGTGTGACGGCTGCTTTTATGATGTGGACATTAATCAATGTGAAACTGGACTGAGAACATCAATGCTACAACGCAAGTCACCATCCAGCCAGTGGATGGTGACTTTTTGCCAGGACCAGCTGCAGCTGGGTTTGAAGTGACAATAAAGGTATCTTCCCATAATCCACTCTTTTTTATTACTCAAACTTAATACAATTTACTTTATTATTACTTCCTCATTTGGCAAAGATTGAGAGCACGTGCAACACCTCCCATTGGAAGGGCAACTCAAGGGGTAAGAACATATCAGATGGCTGAAGGGGAGGTAGTTGTATAAATTTATGGAGAGAAATCCTGAAGTCATTATTCAGGGCCAAATTCCCTGCTGGGGTAACTCTGCTGGCTTTGATGGAATTACAACAGCAGAGAATTTGGGACCTCAGTTTTAACTCAAATGCCCAAGGAAGCCACGGACCAAGTAAAACCTGATGCTCACGCATTCCCCTGAGTGTCTGCAGATCCAGACCTGGGAGACATGGAAGTGGGTGGGGAATGCTGCTTTGTGGCATACTCCCCAGTTCCACAGGAGCTGCTCACTGGGGGCCCTGTTGGGTTAGGGTTCTGTGGAATTGGAGGGGCCAGGCTAGGGAAGGAGAGGTGGGATGGAGGAGCGAAAGCCAGAGGAAGTTAATACCGGAAGGGCATATATGGACTCATACTGGCTTGCCCCAATATGCTGTAGGATCCCCACTTAGGGAGGTTCCCAAAGGCAACTATGCAGAGGGAGCCCCTCGAAGCAGGTTCCTGTTAGAGGGACCAGGGGGATAGAGAAACTGTAGATAGAGGCAGCAAAACAGAAGCCCCTTGCCTCTTGCAGCTCTCAGGGGTTATAAGGCAACATGCATGTCAACTACAGTGTCCTTAAAGGGTGCATCACGTGATTTGTCCTTGCCTACAGTTGCAATTAAACCAGGCTCAGCTTCACCTATGGTTAATCTCTATTTTACAGTTGTGCAAACTCTGGCTCAGAGAGGTTGAGAATTTGCCCAAGGTCACAAAGCAAGCCAATAGCAGAGTCAGGAAGAGAGACCATTAGTCCTTCCCCTTTGGGAAAAGTCTCTCTCTCTCTCTTATAGGACTGCAACAAGATAATCACAATACCTTGGAAGAGGATGAAACTTTATAGTGGTTTTATTATTAACAAAGTACAGACACAATCTCCATAATGGGCCACAATTTACAGTTCTACACCAAAATATATGGACAGACAAATAGTGAAGCAACACAAGTCAGAACATACAGAGATCAGTTGAGCACCTGGAAGAAAAATGTAGGGTTTGCCTAACTGACTTTGGGGCGAGGCGCAGTTAGCTGAAGATAACTTTGTGACAAACTGCACATGGTTATCAGAACTGTTGGTGGCATGTTGTCAGAAGTCTGAAGTAAATGGACTCAAGAGACCAGAGAAAAACTCTTTGCCTTAGTATTTCTCTCTCTTTTAAAGTTTTCAACAAACTCTGTTTAGGTCTCATCTAGGGCTTGTATAGTCTTTCGTTTGGAACTGAAATTCTTTTTAAAGCTCCATCACATTAATCAAAATGATAATGTTTTTTACATTTATATACAGCCTTTCACCCTGAAGGATACCCAAAAACCTTTCCAAATCGAAACTATGCTGTGCACACTATACAGTGGGCTGATTTCATTCATCTCTGATTCTTTTATTTTAATACCAGGATGGACCATTATGATCATTTAGTCCAACCATAAGGCTTAAATACTGCCCATCACCATAGAATCTGAGTACACTGTACCTGACCTCCTGCAAAACACAAAATTTCACCTAGTGATTCCTGAATCTAGCCCAACTTGTGATTGAACTAGAGCACATCAGTAAGACAGACATCCAATCTTGATTGAAAAACTCTAAAGGATAAATTGACTCTGAAATGCAGCCACCTCTGAGGTGAAATATACCCTTTGCTTAGCAGCTCACAGCAGTACCACACAACGGTAAGTTAGGAAGTGAGGAATACTGTATTCAGTTGAAGCTGGAGGGATCCTTTAAGTAGGAGGAACATAAGGTACCTAATGTGAAATTTGATTGGGAAACTGGGATTAATCACCACTACTCTTGCCAAGAAGTGCCACAGGATCTTTAAAGACAAGAACCTCAGATTTATATCCCAACCATAAGACCACACTTCCTATGGCATAGGTCTCTCACGCACCAGGCTGGGGTATTGACTCAAAGAAAATAGTCCCACCTAACTGAGTCACCAACACAATTTCCTGCTCTAATTGTAAGTAAAGGGTGACAGTGCTGATAACTATCTGCACCAATCTCCATCCGGTGATGCCAAGTTCTTTCTACCTGTATCTACTTCCTGTGTAAAATTAAACAAACAAACATACCACCCTTGGGCCACCTGCAGCTTGTTGCCATTTTCTTATAGGCCTAACATTAGCAACTCCTTGGAAATCAATGTCTGGATAGCAAGGCAAGTGATCTGCCTGAGGAACATCTCCCCTGGGAAAAGAGCCAAGACACTAGGGTGACCAGATAGCAAGTGAAAAAAATCGGGACAGGGTGGAGGGCAATAGGTGCTTATATAAGAAAAAGCCCCCAAAATCGGGACTGTCCCTATAAAATCAGGACATCTGGTCACCCTACAAGATGCTGCCCCTTCTCAGTGGCCCTAGTCTCTTCCTGAAGGATTTTCCCACTCCTGCTGTCAAATAGCGAATGTGCAGGATGCTGTGGACTTTCTGAAACTTTATTACTTCTTTCCAATGCTTCGAGAGTCCCATTGAAGCCTGCTGAGTCACAGCCACCTAGCTTTAAGAGGGACAGAACAATGACATACAGCACTGCATTCCTGGTACATCATCAGTGCATACAGTTATATTCTCCTTAAAAAACAATCTTATGGGCCTGCCCATTCATCTCCTGGTATTGTTTTATAAGGCCTGGAAGGTTGCAGTTGCATCCGAATCTCTCTCTCCACTCCCAGTCTGCAAGTGGCTGCATGCCCAGCTCTGCAGTGGTTTCTCTTCAAATCGTATACATCTTTCACCTTTTACTAAAGATTTCCGTGGAGAGGAACATTTATGAGTTTCTGCGTTGCCACAGTGAGACAGAATGAAAGTAGTGACTTCTGTTGCTCTAGAGAGAACCCTTCCTAGCTGATATTTAAACTGACAAGGACAGGCTTAAGAATAGTCTACACTAGAAAAGTATAGCTATATCAGGAAACCCTCGTAGTGTAGAGAAAGCCTCTACCTAGTTCCTGGATGAAATAAGCTATACTGGCAAAAGCACTTTTTTGCTGGTATAGGGTTTTTGCCAGAATAAAAATGTCAGAAAAAATCACACCCCTAACCGACATCATTATAGCAGCAAAAGTTTCTAATGTCGACCTGTCATTAGAAAGAAATCCAGTCTAAGCTAGTGGTTACCATGCTAGGCTTTGAGGACTGGGGAGTGTTAAACTGTTGGGAGGAAAGCAAGGGACCTGTCTACCTTTGTCAGGATCCTGAAGCCCTGTTATCCCCTTGTTTTAGTTTCTTGTGAGTTTGGATCCATATAACCATGGAGCGGAGGGATCCTGCAGCATCAGCTCAGGTGACAGTCTCAGCTCCAGAAAAGTCGAGGAGGGTTGTTGCGGGTCAGGACTGAGGAGCACAAGCTTGAAGCGCATTCATCCACTGGGCTATCAGTCTCTGCCTTTTATAAATGTTCACTCAAAACAAAAAGCACGGGGGAGGGATGGAGAGTAATCCTGGAGGAGTTCAAAAGAATAACTTGACCACAGGGTGTCACTCTTGACCCACATTTGGGTCAGCACACAACCTTGTCTATGGCAGCAGGAAATGTGTTTCGTTGCAGATTCGTAATAAGCTTTACATCCACTCTTACACTAAAGACTGGATGGCACCGATCATTTTAGGCATTTAACCCCCCAAATATACTGTGTGCTGCTTTCTTAATGCCACTGGTAGAGCTCTCTAATATGGGCACTAAAGCTAGCTAAAGAAAAGCGTGTCCTGATCTCGGTAGCTTTCTAACTTTCAGAAAAAAAGAAAAGATGGTGGTTCGGAAAAAACATTCCACTCAGAGCCGCATTCATGTTTGCGGTGCACCGTGGCTGCTCCTTCTTGATTTAATTATATGTGATCTTTATCCTGTGGAACATCTGGATCAGCAGCCTTCAAGAAACTCCACTATTGAAACTAACACCTGGGAGAATGTAAGACGGAAGGAGAAAAGGAAGTGACTCTAGGCATGGGGTACAGCTGGTTTAAGGTTAAGTAAGAGCAGTCACTTTGGTCTGTGTTTCAGTTATGTAAAAGGAGAAAAAAAGAAAAGACTATAGAATATATTTTCCATTCACCCCTGCAATTTTAAAAAACATTTTGGTTTAATATAAAATTAATCCTCAAAGCCAGGATTCCAAGAATTTCCTGGTGCTACTACGACTCCCTGTTTGTTCCTTTCAGATGCTCTATGTTCCGTGTATGTTAATCTGTGCAAGACTCTATAGCAATGGTTCTCACACTAGGGCCGCCTCTTGTTCAGGGAAAGCCCCTGGCGGGCCAGGCCGGTTTGTTTACCTGCCACGTCCGCAGGTTCGGCCAATCAGAGCTCCCACTGGCCGCGGTTCGCCGCTCCAGGCCAATGGGGGCTGCAGGAAGCGGCACAGGCCGAGAGACGTGCTGGCCACCCTTCCTGCAGCCCCCATTGGCCTGGAGTGGCAAACCACGGCCAGTGGGAGTCGCGATCGGCCGAACCTGTGGACGCGGCAGGTAAACAAACCGGCCCAGCCCGCCAGGGGCTTTCCCTGGACAAGCGGCGGCCCTAGTTTGAGAACCACTGCTCTATAGTATGTTCTCCCATGGCAAGGAGTTTGATAGGTCTCTAGAGTTGGATCAGGTAGTTTAAGTGCTGACGGAGGGCCTGGATCAGCATTCACGTCGCACTCCCCATCAGCACCTGGCCCGAGTCAGGGAAGCTAACGATCCAACCAGAGGACCAAATTTGGTGATGAATCCTGGTCATGTGACACCCGAGGCACGTTGCGCATATGCTAAGAAGAAGGAGTGCTGATAATGCTCTGCTTTCAAGTGCTAGTGCCCCTCAGAAACCATTTTCTGATGAAGTAGGAGCTGGTTTTTAGTTCCACTTTCAAACAAACCAAAAAATAATGGCATCATTTCTTGCATCAAGTTCTGGTGTGGGCTTGTCAAATTCTGCTACAGTCTTAAGTAGACTTCTCCTACATTCAGCCAACTCTCGAAACTGCACTGTGTATTTCAGAGTCTTAGGTAAGTAAAAGGCATGACCTTTGCTGCACTTGTGTGCCGGGGTTGGGAACAGGACCTGCCACTCACCTGCACTCCCCACACAAGCAGCAGGGCAGGACCTCTGCTTGGTGCTAAACACAATGCTTGGATAGTGAGCAGGCTTCTACATGGGCTCACACAGGGATATGATCTACTAGTTACGAGTCTGACTACCCAGCAGGCTAGTGGGAATGCTGCGGTCAGCAGCATGCCAGCTAAGGAGCAGGCTGCTCTTTTTCAAAGCATCAGCAAAATGTGACCTAGTGTGTGTCCTCTCTTGCAAGAGCCCTGAAGCAGAGGACACGTTTGCAAGAACCCCTGCTCCCCTGGCAGTGCTGGTTGGGATGGGATTTGTCCCTATGTGTATAGTGTACGATTCAGATGACTATCATTTACATCACACGAGTTCTTCACTGCAGCCATCCGTCAATTATGCTTTGAAGCATTCCACAAGGTGCTGAGCACATACATTGAGAGCAGGGGTGCTATCTACCTTGGAAGGAATGCTTATCACCTTGCAGGACCAGACCCTTAGCTTCGAAAAAGGCACTGCCCAAAGTCGTATTTAAAATCAATCTTACCTGCCCTTGAATCTATAATTTCTACAGTCAGTTCATTCTTCTGCTCCAGAACAGCATTTTAAGGCATGCTCAGTATTATTTTTAACACTTCATGGTTTTCCTTCAGGCCATCATCTTTAATGTGGATGTTCCAAGACTTTATGGAAACACCTGCAATGTGTAAAAGCAAATGAACGAATCTCAGTAACGCCGGAAAACGGCTTTTATGCAGCATGACAACAACAAAAAATGCCGTCATGTGACTACACCAAAACCTTATCTAAATAAAGATCAAAATAAGCAGCAAAACCAAACTTTAATTGTAGAAGTGAGGACTGGAGAGAGAGCGCAGTGTCAGTAATACCCTAAAATAGGAAGTTCTCATTGTACTAATTCATTTATAGTACCATCTACCTTTGACACAGCAGATTTGCATCACAGAATCGTTTCTACCTGGACATAAAGGCACTTGGAAATAGCCTCACTTCAGCCACCACTGATGTAGCTCCACTGCTGCTGATTCTAAGCATAGACAAGGGCAAGCAGAGGTTTGTACCGACTGAGCTGATCAAGGTTTACTCCTGCTTGAACCTCTCTCTAAAGTAAAATAAAAGCACAGTTGCAGTGGTTCATGATATTGCCTATGCTCCTATAAACATAGTACAGGAAACACTGCAAATTCTTTACTGTGGGTAATATCATTGAGTTTCAGAAGCAACTGGACTGCTTTAAAAAGTGGCCAGTATATGTGGATAAATGTCAGTATCCATAAGTTCATTTGGGTAACAACTAGAAAGCATTCTCAATCAGACCCAACTAGTAGAGGGAAAAGCAGCTGCAGAGGTGACAGCTCGAAGAGGGAACTAACACTAAAAAATGAACTAACAAACCACATCTTGCAACTGTTAGCTCCAGTTCCATCCTGTCTACGTTACTTTTCCATTGATGATAACTTCCACACTCACAGCAGTACCAGCTGACAAAAGGTAGAATCTGTTAGTCTTTAAGGTGCCACCGGACTCCTTGTTGTTTTTGTGGATACAGACTAACATGGCTACCCCCGGGTAGAGTGCAACAGTTTGGCAAATTTCCATAGGAGACCTTTTCTAGTGCTACCTATTAAGAAGCAAAAGCAGCAGTGCATGCAATCTCATAAGCACTCCAAAGCCAGTTCTTTGTTTCACATGACCTCTTTCACATCCTTGAGACACCTGCTTCATGCTGCATCTTCATCGCTTAGAACGGTTAAGTCCAGAAAGTCACTGCTACCACTGTGGTGTAGCAATCAAGCGCTATTACCTTGAGTGCCATTATGGTCTTTATTAAGCCTTTGTAACCAAATTCTTAGCCTAACTGTTTTCATAGAAATACAGAGCACACTGGATATTTACCTGTGAAGATTTAATAGAATTCCGTCCCCCGCCGCAAATTCAGCTTTACCCAATTTTGCTTTTACAAAGCTGCAGGAAACACAGCATGAAAGACAACGAGCCAGATTCCAATCATGCAAACTGATGTAAACTGGAGAGATTCCACTGGAATCAATAGTTCCTCTTGATTTACACCAAAGTAACAAAGATCAGAAACTGGCCCTGTATCTAGAGCCACAGTTTACTTCAGACAGAATAAACTACTTGTACATGGTTTAAAGAGCTAATGGGGGGACAGGGCTGTTTACTATAGACAATGGCTTTGAGAATTAACATTTAGTAGCCTGAAATTAGCAGTGGCTCTTGACTGCAGAAACTACACCTGGGCTATGAGGGCTGTGTGCAGCTGGTGTTACAGGCCTGCATTCGGCTGCAGNATCAGCCCAGCCAGGGCTTTGTCAAGCCTGACCTTAAAAACCTCTAAGGAAGGAGATTCCACTACCTCCCTAGGTAACCCATTCCAGTTCTTCACCACCCTACTAGTGAATACTACTATGAGGGCTGTGTGCAGCTGGTGTTACAGGCCTGCATTCGGCTGCAAAGAAGATGAGAGGTTTGGGGAAATGATTCACACACATTGCATATTAGACAAGGTCTAGCACAAGTACTAATCTGGCTGTAGGATGAGTGGTGAGAGAGACTTGATTTGTACTCCAGAGGAAGGTTCATTCCCATCCAGATCCCCAAATCAGGAAAGTATGTACTTATGTCTCATTAAAATCGATGAGATTTAAGCATATTCTTAAGTGCTTTCCTGAATCTGAGCCCTGCAGCAGAATGTGCACCACAAACACCTAATAATCTAATAATCAGAGAGGAATGAAAAAGAGGAAAAATATTCAAACTGGAGTGAAATTTACTAAAGCAAACACCACAAATTCATTTAAAAATTATGCTCAGCTTTGCTGAATTCATTGAGGTTATATTATTGGACAAAACATTTGGGCCATTTTATAAACTATCAACAAATAACTAAGTAAATTAAAAGGAAAGTGTTTTCTCATTTTTTGGCACAGCATAGTGGGAAATTCTGATATTTCACCCTAAATTGGGACAAAAAGTTAAAATATCAAAATTTTCACAGAGCAAAAAGTTGCAAAAAATTTCAGTGCAGAAATGTTGAACGGTCGATTGAAATGAAACATTGCAATATTCCCGAAGCGAAATATTTGCTTTTGGTTTGTTGAACCAAATCTAAACATTTGATGTCAAGAGTATGCTCAGCTCTTCAGGTGGGCAGGGTAGCTTGTGGGTCACCTTGCAGTGCTCATCCTTAGTATTAAAAACACAGGCAAAAAATCCTCACCATTTTAATTTGTAGAGCCATTACTTGTATATTAAAAATAGTCTCACAGAAATAATCATTAACCTTCTTGTTTGCTCTGTCAGGACAGGCAGAGGGTGGGAGATGGTTAGCAGGGAAGCACGTAATCTGTGAAGTCCATGTGAAGAGAAGGGGAAGTTACAGCAGGAGAATCAGCTCTTTCATTATACGCTCAGTGCATTCAAGTGGTAATTATCACCCCTCCTAGACAGCCATAAAAGCAAGAAAAGGAGCAAAGAGCCCAGAACAACAGTGGTGGGTGAATATAGAGGCATCAGTGCCAACAGAAGTCCCTAGTGAACTGGCTTGGCAGTGGTTAGAAAGTGAAATAAATCCCAAGCACCAGCCAACGTAGACCATGGAAGATGGTCAGCACCACTCACAGGAAAGCCTTTATGTGTGATGTTCTCCTCCCAAGTGTACAGTAGCAGAAATAATACTTAGTATTTCAATTGTGTGTCCATCCAAGACTATCAAGACACTTTACAAAAATGAATACATTAATTCCCACAACACCTCTGTGAGACTGACTGTCTCCATTTTACACATTGGGTACTGAGAGCTTTTGAAGATCTGGGTCTGTATATCTATAGTTGGGCACCCAAACATTGAGATTCCCAATGGAGGACACTTTTGGAAATTTGGGTCCAACTGGCCTAAAGAGAAAGGATGGTCTTGTGGTTAAGGCATTGCTATTCCTGGAATTATAGAGGCCTGGGTTCTCTTCCCTTCTCTACCACAGACTTCCTCTATGAACTTGAGCAAATCACTCTGTTCCTCGTGGTTGTTTGTATTTTTACAGACATTTCCCGATCTAAAAGCGTGATGATACCTGCATTAAGGATTGTGAGGTGCTCAGACACTGCAGTGATGGAGTCCATATACCCACTTAGAATATTCCTCTCTCTACCTTTTTTCCAGCACCTGGCCACTACTGAGAAAGGGGATGCTTGTGCATAGGGCTAAGTGTGAATAAATCTGAAATCTTTATCCAGTTCTGCACAAACATCAAGGGTAGCTTGTGGGCAAGTCATTTTTGTCTATCTAAATGTTTATGACCTCTGTCACTGTAGTAGCAGAGCACCTCACAATCTTTAGGTAGGGAAGTAGTATCCCTATTTCTACAGAGGAGGAACAGAGTGACTGCTGTTTGGGCCGCTGGTGGATATGAAAGTCACATAGGAAAAGCTAAAAAACCTGACCTAGCCAAAGTAGTCGGAGTGTCACAGAGGGGAAAGACGGCCCCATCGCTGCACTGGATTTTTCTCTCCAGTTATACTGCTGCCATGCAGCTGGGTATTTGTGTGGAGATGCTGTTAGAAGAGGCAATGGGGGCACCCACATGGGAACAGCTGCTCTAAGAAGCCACTTGAAAAACAATCAGTCACCAGAGTGGGTGAAACATCTGTGGTGCTGCTGCTACAAGCCTCTCTCAACACAACATCGGTGCTGCAGGGGAAAGGGCAGCCCCGCCAACACAGTAGCTCAGTGACCAGTCCAAACAACATGCATGGTCCACTCCTCACTACAAGGGTCACAGAACCGAACAAGTACACCTGGCAGCATTACGGGCATGGCTGCACAAAGGCAGTTTGCTCACATGATGTTACAACTCACTGCTGAAGGGGCACTTACAGAGGATAACCAAGCATGGCTGAAACCACCCTTCAGCCTGCATCCTAAAGGAAAAAATGAGCAAAGGCTGACAGTGCACTTTCACCTCTCATGTAGGCAGAGAGAGGGTGAGAGGTGCAGCACAGAACTTGTAGCCCAAGGGGAGGGGAGGAAAAGCCACTTTAAAGTGATCCTGGGCTGCTCTGAGAGCTGGAGAGGACCCTGGAATAATTTAGACCCCCCTTAGGAGACTCCCAGGGCTGCCCTATACACCACCATCCAGAATCTTCCCACCACTACTTGCAGCAGCCCCATCTTCATCACACAACCTCCTGCCCCTACACCGAGGCTTGCAAAGGAATCCTCAAAAGGCATCCCCAGTGGGCACCCAGGCAATCCTCCCACAGCTGGAACCAGGGCTTTTAGGGCCCTTTCATATCGTGTAAAGGGTCCAGAGCAGGGCTGAAGCATTCCATGGGGATTTATAAAATATTCACACTACACAATTCCAAAGGGGCTAATCCCAAATGTTCTAGAGTGAAAACTGCCCCATGGGCTAGTTAAATAGACAAATAGGATCATTTGCTGCCATTTTCTTATAATGTGCCCATGAGCATCTATTAATGAATACGTAATGAAGCGTCTTTGAAAACCCATCTGACCCTCCTGCCACATTTCTGACTTCTGCTTTTTCCTCCATTGGGATCGTCACCACTGTGAGTGGGACAAGTGTCATCAAGGATATTGATACCATTGTGTTTGATCTTAAGAATGCAGATGGCAAACAGCCTTACTGTCTACCAGCTCCTCCCTGAGGTAATGACCAGGTAGAATTCTATCTTTTGAACTCCAGACACAGTCAGTCATTCAACTTTGCAATGACTGGGACAAGTTGCAGAAGTTGGACGGGAAGGAGTCTAGGCTGCAGCAGGCACCGTTTTAGTTGGGACGTAAAGGAAAGCCTGTGTGTCAGCATCTTGAGATATGTTGGAGAGGAACAAAGAGAAACATGTATGTATATGCTAGTAACAAGATTTGAATATTGCTTGGGCTAGTGTCACTTTCCTAAAGGCTTTTTATTCAAACACTGATGTATGGAGACTGTCCTGATCCTATCAAAACAAAATCTACCTCCAGACAGGATCTGAGGGCAGTCATCCTATCTTACTGGGGAAGAAGGAAGAGAATGGAAGAAATGCAGAAAGAGCCTTCTTCTGGTGATGATTGCAGACCTAAAATGAGACAGTATATAAAAAAACAAGACATAAATAAAAATAATCAGTGATTTAAAGTGACTCAGTTTTAGGACAATCAACTTCATACTGCTTAAAAGGGTCTGATTCTCAGAGAAGGTTGGCATTAAGTCAGGAACCCAAAAGCTAAGGCTCCCAAATGTGTAGCTATAATTGCTGTTTTTTTGCTGCTCCCCAGCAGATAAGGGAAAGGGTTGATTGGTTTAAGATCTGCTGTATGAAAGAAAAAATGACTGTAGCCAGTTTATGAAACTATACTTAATACATTCAAGATGAAAGAAATAAAATGAATGCTGTACCAGGATCAAACTGCACTAAACTTGCAATACTGTGAGTGAAGTCTAAGCCAACTCTAGCTGGAACCTCTTGGACCTTAAAAACAAAATAAGACACCAATAAACTGCATTAGACACAGCAACCAGGAATTTTGGCTTCATATTGTTAGCAAGCGTTAATGGCAACAAAAATGCCGTCTGTAGGGATCCGTCCATAGAAACAGGTCTCATATCCTACCAACAAATAATGGCTCTGCGCTCTGTCCTGTCCTTACCACCTTAATGGCAACAGTCCCAACATTTTCACAGACACGATAGCAAGTTTCCACCAGTTCAACTCTGGACCATTTCATTTCAAGTCTGAAAAGAAATTAGATCTTAAAATATTCCTTATTGCTACAGCATATGCAGCACAGAAATGTGGCTTATAGCCACCATTGTTTCCCGCTCCTAGCTGGGTTCTGGGGAGCTCAATACAGCTGTGGATCGAGCCCTGGGGCTAACATCCTCTGCACCACTCAGCTATTGGACAAAGTAATCTACCATACTAACCCTGCACAACTGTAAATAGTACATCCAGCATGTTTCAGGCTAGACAGACTCTGCAGATTTAACTGTATCCCATAATTTGACATACTTGACCCCTCAACGTCCAATGTTTTACTTAGTTCAGTATCCAGGCATTCTTCATTTTCTTCCCCATCACATATTCATCAGCTGCTATACCAAAAAAAAAAGTGCAGATTTAAAGTCTTCCTGTAACATTTCACTTCTTCTGTGACTTAATAATAAAAAGAGCACTGAATAGAAAGGCCAGAGTTCAGTTTCTGAGCTCTATTACCATTTGCAAACTGCATTGTCCCATAGTTCCTCACTTGAAATACAGCCTACGATGCAATTTTATGCTATCTCAGGAGCCATAAAACTGTTCATCGCTAGAGGAATTTAAAATCATTGTTCTACACCAGGGCAGAAATCTTAAAAATAGAAATATAAAAGATAAAAAGTGAGAGTTAAAGGGAAAGTTCTGGATTATACTATGTATAGAAATTTTCTCTCTTGAAAAGCCTCTTTTTTAAAACAGACATTTGATTTGCTTTTAGAAGTGAAATGGTGCATTACTGTATTTTTATGATGATTTTTGTTTAAATTCCCCAAGCTTCCAAAAAATGTAAAACATAGTGTTTGGGAAGATAAAAAACAAAACAAAAGAGTGTGGACTGTGTACCCCCAGGTAGCACCAGTATCAAGGAACCATAAAGGTGGCTGAGAACTGTTTATCAGTTACTTCAGGGAGTTATTCCCAACTTACACTGATGTAGGCAAGGTCAAAATCAGGCCCGGATTCTTACTGAATGTTTTATTTTTCCATCAAGTATTAGACCTGGCCAGGGAGCAGACAGCAGAACCTTCAAACTCCACCTAAAACCATGTTAGATTCTGAAAATGTGCCTGAAATTTAAAATAAATCCTTTCTGCGGGGATAAAATTTCATCTCAGAAAAGCTATAAGCACCTTGATATTTTAAAGGGGACACACACTGCTATTTGTGAAGATCATATACTCCCCTCCCTAGACAGATTATACCGCCCCCTCCCTCCCTCCCGAGTGAATATACTCGACTGGACTCTGACACTTACACTTCTGGAACCATTGTATTTCCTGCCACGTCTGATACTTGAAATTCAAAGCTATCTGAAGTCGCTTCAGTGGAGGGATTTATGATGTACCGGATGATCTGCTGGTTTAAATCATTCTGGGTAAAAGTACTGCGTACATAACTACCTGCAACAGACAATGTACCATTATAGCAGAGCTCAAATTTTCCAATTCATTATGGTCACTGCTGTATTTTTTATTATTAATGTGTCTTGAAAAATAAGATGTTTAGCTAAGACTACTAATTCTTTGAAACTCAAATCATTTAAGCTGTCTAACCTTATTCAGGATAATTATTTCTATCCATTATCCATCATGCTAAAAATGACAGCTCTGGGACAAGGAGGCTTTTCAAGCAAATGTTTTAAGACAGTGTTTTAGGTTGCAGGCACTGGCAAATGTTAATTAAATTAGATAAACAGTGACTCAGAGTAGCTGCACTATAACTAGAAAAGAAAGATGGAGATGGAGGGGGGAAGCAATTTAATATCTTAAAACCTATTAGATTTTTGGAAACAAGAATCTATCCCTTAGACATTTATCTTGCCTAAATTCAGGTGTTATCGGAGGATAATGGGACATTTGGTTGGGTATTTTTCATAATCATTGAGGGCTCAATAGTGAGCCAAGCAGTGCATCTGTGCAGGGGACTAAGGAGGTATAAAAAAGCTCTCCTTATCTCCCTATACAGCCTACCTGCATCATGAGACAATGCAAGTAAAGGGCAGAGCAGCCACCACTGGGCTGTTACTTCCCATCTCTTGCAGCTGGGTGGGCAGAGGTGGAGAGTGGGAGGAGCCTTGACTCCATCCCCCACAATGCACCAGCAAGAGCAGCTGTGCTGGTTTGGAGGGGGAAATAATCTCCACTGAGAAAAGGTTGGGCACATACTCCATGGAGGAATCAAGGGGGAAGTTAGGACCCAATTTTGATTCTCAGAGCATAACTGCACTGCCCCTTACTTAGGTTGGATGGCAGAATTCAGCCTCTAAAACATAAAACACTTCAACCTAATAAATAGTAATGGTGAGGCTAAACATTGCTGAATTCAAGAATCAGGCAGACACCCAAAATTTTGGATCTTATCCAGGTTAATGAAGTCTCTTCTCAGTCTCCAAAGCTACGCTGGAAATTCCAGAAGAACAGGTTGTTTCACAGGATTTCCAGAACTTTTTACTTCTGATTCCAGCTGGATCCTGGTAAGGTAGACGGGCACAAAAATTAATCCAAACCCAATTTATGAACCTAAAAATTAGTTGCAGAATGTAATTTCAGAGATGAGGAGAGAGTTCTTCTTTCCAAAAGGGGTTTGTCCATTCCTTATGAAACGATAGGCCAAATTCACCTCTGCAATAAAATGGCAAAACTCTATTATCTTCAGTGGAGTTGCATCTGCTTATGCTAGCTCTGAAGTTTGCCTTGTGACCTTATTCTTCAAGTTCTTCTATTTTCAGCTTTCATCAAACATTATCAGAGGCCAGAGCTGAAACATTTAGAAGCTGTTCTAAGTTCTAAAATCCACTTATGTGGGTGTCATCTTCCTCCATTTGGTGCACCTCACCTAACATCCCCTCTGAAGAGGGGACAGACTGGAGTGACCTCATGGAAACTGGACTGGTGGGCACCAAGCCACTAAGTGTCTCCCCTCCAGAAGATTTGGTGCTGTGGGTAAGGAGTTGGCCAGAATTGTTCATTGGGTGCTTTGGCATTTATCACACTAAATCAGGATTCAATTTGGGTTGAGAATTGGGCAGAGATTTTTCTATCCATCCACCCAAGATATTTCTAAGGTGCTTATCACCATAGTATCATACAATATCTCATCATTGCTCTTATTTAAACACATGCAATTCACCCATCCATATTTATATAAAGTCATAAATGAATACGGCACTTGACAGAATACAGAGGTGCCAAACAGCTCCATTTACTTCAGATGGAACTACACCAATTTACACCAGCTGATGATCTGGCTATATTCCTTTGAGCAATTTACTTATAACATCTTGCACAAGCAACCTTAATTCTGGCATTTCCAAATGTTTGAGTGCTTAACTTTGTAACCTCAATAATCTACTTTTAACATACAATTTTGTGTGTGTGATTTCCTAGGTTTTTAGAAAAGCAAAATGAAAAAAACTCTATCACATGGCATCGTATTGACACCCACAGGGATCATCAGCACACAGACCTCTGTGTCTTGAGCAAATGGAGTAACTGATAGCAGTGGTACGTTGTCATCTTCTGAGTGGACCAGCCCTAGAGGGGACCGAGGCACACTCTTTGCCAGGGGGTTTCACAGACCTTTGCTGACAGCACAGGAATAGTGAGACTCAGGGATTTTGGGTCCCATTCCAGGCCCTGGAGGGGAATGTACTCTGTGGGCACAGACTCTTCTGCCTGTTTCCCCCAAGCTTGATCTCCTCTTCTGCTCCACTCCCTCCAAACTTTCCTTGTCCCAGTCCCATTCTCTTCACCTACCCAGTCCATCTCCACAACTCAGAGTTCTTATCTCAGTCTCCTTGCCCAGTCAGCCCCAATCTCCCCCACTTCTTTGCCCCTAGTCTCCTTGTCCAGCCAGGCCCATTTCCCCCCCCATCTCAGCTCCTCATCCGATCTGTCTTTCTCCCCCCTACCACTGGTTCCTAGTCCCAGTCTCCCTTCCTCCCCCCAGCTCCTCATCCAACCTCAAAGTTCCCCTTAAGCCAGCTGGTTCTCAATCACCCCTGCCACCTTTCCTCACAAGCTCCTACTCACAGTTTCTCCTTCATGGTTCCAAGTCCCACACACACCCCTCCACAGCTCCCAGGCCCAGCCTCCCTGTCCAACCAGTCCCAACCTGCCTTCCCATCCTGGCCCAGTATCCTTGCCTAACCAGTCCAAGTCTCCCCACTCAAACTTCCAGTCACAGTGTGTCTCTCTCTCTCTCTCTTCTACTCTCCAGTCTCAGATTCCTTATCCCAATCTACTCCTTTCCCTGCCCTGGTCTAGCCTTTGTCCCATCTGCATTTGAGTCAGACAGCTTCCTTCCCCGTGCTGCCTGGGCATCAGCAGAGGGGTCACAGAGAGCAGGGCTCTCTCAGTTCTGGTGCCCAGCCTCACTCAACCCAGAGCAGCAATTACAGGGAGAGTCTGGCTTTGAACCTGTAGTGCTGGGCTGGGGCATGTTTAGTCACTCTGTGGTAGGGTGACCAGATAACAAGTGTGAAAAATCGAGACGGGGTGGGGGGTAATAGGAGCCCATATAAAAAAAAGCCCCAAATATCGGGACTGTCCCAATAAAATCGGGACATCTGGTCATTCTACTGCGGTGATGGTGCATGCACAGTCCAGTCAGCAAAATGAACAGAGAGGATGGCGTATGCTCAGTGAGGATGGAATCATCAGAGATTTTTGCTGCTAAAATCAAAGAAATCTATTGAGCATGTGCAAACTGCAATTTTTCAAGTGCTTATAATTGGGCCAAATTTGGTCAGATTTTCATGCAGATGACAAAAGGCACATCCCTGACACAAAGGCCACTCCCAAATTTCAAGTCACTCCTCCAAAGCATGGTGACACTTCAAAGAAGTTCAAAGAAAAGGTCACCAGAATTTTTTAACATGGGCACAACAATGGATTTTTCTCTGGCCCGATTCTCAGAATGGCTGAACCGTTTTGACTGAAACTTTCCAAAAATATCAGCCTTAGGCAGATGCTTTTGGAAAGTTTCAGGCAAATTATTAAAGTTTGGCAAAGTCATAAACAACTGAAAACAGGGTGTTACAATGCAAAGCAACCTTAATATTAGGTGGTACTACCCACATATTTTATTGTATTGCATTGCAGCCTCTGCCAGTTTGAGGGATTCAGAGCTGCAGCTTCCAGCAGCTCCCACAGACAGCAGCACAGAAGTAAATACCTGCCAATGGGCCAGCCTGTGTTCCCTGTGCTAGAAGAGACACAACAAGGAATTTTATTGGCATGTTGGGGGTGACCAGCAGCAGGCTCCAAAGAGCCTGGACCAGGCTGGTTGGTATGAGGTTCCGTCTGAAGGACTGTGTGGCCAGGGGGAGAGAGACTGAGGGGAAGAGGCTGGTTGTTGCTCTCCACTGCTGGAGCAGAAGCAGCCATTTTGACTCTCCCACTCAGACAGCCTGGGACCTATCCAGAGCTCTCCCCTGTTCCACCACAGAGAGCCTGAGCCCCAAGAAGCTGTGGTACATTAAAATTAGTGAAACCTGTAGGCTCCTTCTGCAGCAGGACCCAGGAGCCAACCAGGGCTTGACACTGCCTGG
Source organism: Platysternon megacephalum (assembly GCA_003942145.1). Taxonomy (NCBI): domain Eukaryota; kingdom Metazoa; phylum Chordata; order Testudines; family Platysternidae; genus Platysternon; species Platysternon megacephalum. The sequence goes on from QXTE01000044.1 coordinate 8,456,031, forward strand.
GACACCAACAAGCTGGAAGAAGAGCCGGTGGCTGCATGGGGAGGGATACCAGCCCTACGCCTCGGCTCCAGTCCCACTGCCCAGATCAGACCTGTGGGGAGGCTTTGGGAAGGGATGGGTTCTGCCCACCATTATACTGATATCACTGAGGGCTTTTAGTTGTTGTCGTGGGATCGGTGGGTGCCTTATGTCATCATCTCTCTGTCCTTTACATGCTCCCCCCCCCATTGGATCCATTGGGTTCAGTGGGACTGCTCACCAAATAAAATTAAACACGTGAATAAATACTTGCAGGATCAGGGCCTTTGACAATACGGTCTTCAGGCAGTGACCAGAGCTTCTGATTGCTATTGTGAGGTATCTATAACACACTGGAGTACTGTAAAATAATAAATACTGAAATAACAGTACCAGATTACTCCCATTCCAAATACTGTTTGATTTATCCACTGCAAATCCCTCCAGCTAAGAGTTCACATGCAAATCAAATATCTGGAAAACTCAAAAACAGGTACCCAAACAAAGGAGGCCGCTGAACTTTGAAGGTGAGATCTTCATCTTCGTTGTCAACATCTGTGACTTTCAGATTGCAAGCCATGATCAGAATTCCAAGCCTGCCATCTTTCAGGTTCTGTATGGTGGTTGGACTTTCTTTCACTTGGAGTGTTGGAGAGAGTTTGTCATGTTGCTTGACCTGTTGTGTATTGTATGTGGGATGAGGGAAGGAGAGGAGAAATTGTACAGTGTTTATAAAATCTTCATGTGGTGATTTAAAGAGGATTCTTAAAAACACTATGTCCAATCATTTTTTATTTATATGTTTTTAAAAGTCAACTAGAAGCACAGTACCCTGCTGTGTCCCCTGGTTTTCCCCATCACTTCACTACAGAGCTGATCATTATTCATAATAAAAGGCAGATTTAGCACTTTTCATAAACTTCAAAGCCCTTTAAAGTCGTCCATCCCACTCCATGTCCACATCGAGAGAGGACCCAGCATCATACTCCCCCTTTTTCCTATCCCGGTGGAATCTTTTTGGTGGAAGCTCTGTGTAGTTTGGGTTCCCTGGACCTGGGGGTGGTGAAGCAGGAGAGCCAGCTGGGCTCCTCCAAATTCTCTCCCTGCTAGCCTCATGGGGAAGCTACTGCAAGTGAAAGCAGCTAAAGATTGTACAGTAATTCCTCACTTAACATTGTAGTTATGTTCCCGAAAAATGCGACTTTATGCGAAACGATGTTAAGTGAATCCACTTTCCCCGTAAGAATTAAGGAGAATGGGGGGTTTAGGTTCCAGGGAATTTTTTTTCACCAGACAAAAGACATTATATACATATACAGTATAAGTTTTAAACAATTTTAAACAGTTTAATATTGTACACAGCAATGAATGATTGTGAAGCTTGGTTGAGATGGTGGAGTAAGAGAGTGGAATATTTCCCAGGAAATGCCTTGCTGCTAAATGATGAACTAGCACTCGGCTGAGCCCTCAAGGGTTACTACGCTGTTGTTAATGTAGCCTCGCACTCTACAAGGCAGCATGGACTGAGGCAGGAGGGAGGAAACACAATAGATGCAGGGCAGTAGCTGCAAACACTTCCCTGCAAAAACTGAACATGATGATGAGCCCACGCTATCCAGCTAGAGTGCACCACTCCCTCCTCCTGACAGCACATGCATGGCTGCACAGGTGCTGACTTCCAAAGTGCTGGAGGGTGCGTGCATGAATGAGAGAGAGAGATGTGCATTGCCCCTTTAAGTATGCTGAGGCCACTTCAAGCACGTTGCCCTTTTAAGCAGATCAGTCAGTTCAGACAGGAAGCAACAGCTTCCAGCAAGCTCCCTCCTTTCTGTCCCTGAGCCCTGTCTCCCTCCTCCGCTTTGTGGAGAGAGGGTACGGAGCGGGGGTGGGGGGGCAGGAGCAGGGGGACATCCTGATATCAGCACCCCTCTCCCCCCCTCCCCCAGCAAGCAGGAAGCTCCCAGGAGCAGCTCCAAGGCAGAGTGCAGTGGGGGGAGGGACAGCTGAACTGCTGCTGGGCAGCTGCCGAGCCACATACCTTACAGGGAATTTAGGGGAGCTGATGGGGGGGCTGTTGGCCCCCCCGGTTCTAATCCCCACAAGGAGGGGCTGCTCTTCCAGAGAATGCTGCAAGCTGCCAAACGACGTTATAAGGGAGCATTGCCAGGGCCAGCGCAACCCATTAGGCGACCTAGGCGGTCGCTTAGGGCACTAACATTTGGGGGGTGCCAGCCGCCCCGGTTGTCGTCGGCATTTCGGGGGCGGGACCTTCCGCCGCCTAGGGCGGCAAAAAAGCGGGCGGCGCTCCTGAGCATTGCGCAACTTTAAATGAGCATGTTCCCTAATAGATCAGCAACGTAACAACGAAACACGTTAACCGGGACAACATTAAGTGAGGAGTTACTGTATTGACTTACACTAGCTTCCCCCATCGTGCTGTGCATGGAGACAGCCGTGGTTGGGCTAGCCCCTAGAAGCACAGATTCAGCAGAGCTCTGGGTAGCTCAGTGTGGTCCCCCCTCTAATGGTGGCTGGGCCACAGATAGAGGTTCATGAACCACTACAACCTTGGCTAACAGAGCTGGGCCATTTAACTCAGGCAGCAGAGGCGTATGCAATTAGATCCAGAGTTCCCAGGCTCCATCCCAGCTGCCGATGATGCACTCAGGGGCACAGCAGTAGTCAATGGGACAAGAAGGCAAAAGACAGCTGTCTCTCTCTTCACTGTACTATATATGCATTCATCCTTTGCCTCTGCAAGGTAATCCTGGTGTTGCTTTCTTAATTCTGGTGCCTAAATGAGTAATAAGGAAAACTGATTCTTGCAACAACTGTGAAGAAGGGATGAGAGCAGAGCAGCAAACTACAGGGCATAAAGGAGGAAGAAAGCCACAGAATTTAAATCAAGAAATGTTCAGCTATTCTAACTCCTGTACATTTCGGGTTGTGTTCTTTCAAGCATGCAGCTAACCGGTAGTTTCGTTCTGAAAAAAGTCTAGAGAAGGAAAATGCTGGTATTTCAATCCCCTGTAGTGTACAGTCCCTAAAAAAGGAACAAAGCTGCCCTAGCAGTCTGTGTCACTGTAATTCAGCCAAGTGCTGAGTTTTATACCATTGAGATACTGATCTATCAAAACTTTCTTCACCTCTTCTGATAATTTGCACTCCTTTGGGATGCACACCTTCATGCCACTGTCCAACTAATTAGTTGCTTCACTGACTGCATTCTGCAATTCTTAAGTGATGGTTCCCCACATGACATCTTATGACAACTGATTAGTAAACTAGGCCATGAGTTTAAGAAATATGCAATTTGGGCGCTACTTCCTATTAACTCTTTATATACCTTTTTATTTTATTTTTGTGAACTAAATATGAAACAATCTGGATGAAAACATGTTTGCCAAGTGACTATTTAAGACACCAACTAGAATAAAGAAAGCATCTTAAGATTTACTTAACAATAGGTATTGAAGATGCAATCATGGAGATATGTTCTGAAAAGTAAGACAAAACCTTTATTATAATGTCTAGGTGTAAAGGCATATTTTTAAAATTTCTGGCAGAAGCCTATCCAATAATTCATGAGATATTGAGTTAGGATTTTAAAACAACAACAAACAAATAGAAAAGCTAAATCACAATCAATATAACCTGAGATTTAAATGGGTGAATCTCTCTCGAGGTTCGAAGGCATTTCAACAGCAACAAGCCTCAGCATCACAGTGGTTAAATGTCGTTTAAGATTTGACTGTGTTTGGTCTGGGATTCGCTCTCACTTGAGAGCTGGTCAAACCAATCTTTCCAAAACACTGACTTCTGAACTTTTGCCAGAGGTGCCTCTCTCTGGTGACTGTGAAGGCTGATTTACCAGACATGTTAAACCTGTCAGTTCTGAATAAGCAGTTAAGTATGCACACACAGTAAGGAGTATGTTTAAAGGTACAGTGTTTTATTTTGCAAGCAAGCTACAGAATTTGAATTTATACCAGAAGGTTTACAAATCCTTAGCTGGAGATTTTGGGCCAGATTCTCACTGAACTGGAATAAATTCCAGTACGTCAGTGAAACTACATTGATTTATACTGGCTAGGAATCTGGTCCTCTACTCTCTAAAAAGTTGAACTCTGCTTTTCTATATCATACACATTTCAGTTGTTATGGAATTCTGAATTACTGACAAAAATGAGAGAGATAAGGAACAAGAAACAATTCATTTGTTGATGAAATGTTAGCCAGACAAACCTCACAGTACCTATAATTTTTCAATATCCAGCACCTCAAATCTCAGATGACATTACTGTCAATTGTCCAAGTTATCTACAAGAAGATCAGAAAATACCAATGACACTGAAGGAAAATTAGGATACTCTAGGTTACAGAGAATAAAGGTGAATATCTCTAGCAATCAAGAGACAAAGGAATTTCAATTAAAGTTCATTGGCCTTTTGCTCCTAAATCATAGGATCATAGAAATGTAGAACTGGCAAGATCTTATAACCTCCAAACTTTGGCAAAGTTCAAATCCAGATCTGAACTTTATAGTGTATGCCCATTACTAATCTATATAGCTTGGAACAAACTCTATGTAGTGATGTAGTTTCTTCTGAAAAACTCACAGTTGCCATAGAGTTTAAGGCCAGAAGGGACTGCCAGATCATCTAGTCCAGTGGTCCCCAACCTTTTTGTGGCCAGTAGCACATTCATGTTTTCAGAAGAGTGTGGCGGGCGCCAACAATTTTTCAAAGCTTATTTTGTATTTGTACATTAAATAATATGAAAAACATCATATTGAATATTACATAATATATGAATCCAGAAAGAAGAGAGAAGCCAGAGAGAAGCTGTGAGGACAGAGAACACCGGCGCCCGCAGCCCCGGAGTACTCTGTCCCCAGCAGGCGCGGGGCCCCGGCTTCTCTCTCCTGCTGGGCACTAGGCGGGCCCTGCGCCTGCCGGGAACAGAGAGCACCGCGCCCGCAGCCTGAGTTCTCTGTCCCCATCAGGCGCGGGGCGGTGGCTTCTCTCCCCTGCTGGGCACTAGGCGGGCACACAAATGCCCCGGCGGGCGCCATGGCGCCCATGGGCACCACGTTGGGGACCACTGATCTAGTCTGATGTCCTATATCTCACAGGCCACCAATGCCACCCAGCACCTGCCACACTAAACCCAACAACCGAAATGAGACTATACAATGTGGAGTATCAGAAAAACAATGGATAGTATTCACTCAAGGGGTGAATCTTAAAAGCTTTTGTTTGCTTCCAACTGGTAAGGGTTAATACTCCTGATTTGCTTATCTGAACAGTTTTGGTAGAGAAATCAAATAGTCTTGTGAGATTTCCAGTACCTGGTTGGTCAGAAATACCACAAGAAACATTTCATACTATCTTTGCCAGCAGTATAAATCAAAATCACGAGGCTCAGAGGTAAATGCACAATAAAATAAGTAAATCAATAAAATCACCAAAAATCTGATCACTTTAAAAAAAAATAACATTTGTTTGCTCCAAGTTTTGGCAAACAGCACAAATTAGTTTTTGTTCTATGTAAGTCTTTTAAGTCATGCCCTAGAAATAACCATTGTTAATTACTAATCAGTTAATGAACATTGGCTATTTCAGTTTACAGTATTTTGCAGTTAAGAGGCCCAATAGGCTTGGTACGTACTTTCAGATGCAGTTAATAGAGATTTGATCTCAGATATTTTAATGGTTCCATTGTATTCAGAGAAGCACCTTCAAATTCACATGATTTTCAATATATCTGAGCCTCTTGAACCTACACTTTTGGCCCAGATTTTTCATGGAAACATTCTCTCACACAAGATTTTCAGCAATTCTTGGCTTGAACTGAAAAGTGTAAAGCTATATCAAAATGAAAAATAATGGTATCAAGGAGGTAAGTTTTCCCAAAAGCAGGCAAAAAAAAAAGCAAACGGTTTGTTCCTCCCTCATAGTTAGAACTAGAGCTGGGTAAAAAAAATTGGCTGAAACCTTTTTGGGCAAAAAATGCAGATTTGGCAACACAAAAATGTTTCACAAATTTGTGTCTATTTTGACAAATTATTTCAGTTAGGAAAAAAAACCCTGAAAAATACTGAAAATTTGTTCTGACATTTTCAAAATGAAATGTTTCTTTTTTTGGTTAGAAATGACTTTTCATTTCAAAATTTTCTTTGATTTTTTTTTTAAAAACAATCAAAAAGGTTGAAAATGGTCAAAATCAAAACAAGGTGCTTTGATTTTGTTGAAATGAAAAGTTTTGTTTGACCCAAAAAGGATTTTTCTGAATTTTGATTTGCCACAATTCTCAAAAAGGTTCATTTTCAATTTGACCCCAAACTATTTTTTTTAAATTTCAGAATTGCCTGCAAACCAAAACATCTGTTAACACCACAGCTCTAGTTAGAACTTAGTGGTCTCTTATTAGATACTTCTTAATTTAAGAGATGCTTCAGAAGGGAGATAGCTACATTTAATAACCATAATTACCTGTATTGTAAATTCCACTGCCTCTTCTCTCATTTGCCCATTGACCAGGAAACCATGATTAACTTTGTCGGTAGCTACAAATGAAAATCTATCAATTTGTCCAGCACCTCCATTGTGTCTGTAGTACGCTTCCATGTTATTGATATCCATCTGTGTAAACTGGCCCAATACAAGACAGTCTCTGTCATGTATACTGTGGGTGCTTGGTAATTATGTAAGAAAAGTTTTTTAATGGACTATCCAGGTTTGTAAGCTGAAGAACATCTGAATGAAAATTAAACTTTCGATGAAAAATAAGAGGCACAAATAACACTGCAGAATTCTAGAAGAATGCAGCTCTTTATTTTTATATTTTTCGCTGTCCAACAATGAGATCTTCCTCAAAGACTTAGGCTCTGATTCAGCAAAACACTTAAGTGTGTTCTTAAGGGCTTTGCAGAATTGGGATATAAGGACTCAGTTATGGCTTTAAGGACAGTCCCGCATTGGGGTGATGTGGAGTCACATTGCTCCAAAACTTTAACCTATTTACCCAAAAATCCTTGGTGCCAAGGAAAAACCTGCCTGCTGCACCATTTCACCTCTTCTTGACTGCTTGGAGAGGCCTGTGTCCTACAGGGTGTTAGTGGGGAGCTCTCTCTGTACAGACAAGAGGGTAGGACTGCAATTGTGCCTGGCTCCTGCATAGCAGCGGCAAGGAGATATCAAGGGCTCTTTGTTCCCTTCCCAACCCTCCCCCCATTTTGAGCATCCACATGGGTGCAGCTAAATGTGTGCACATTATTTTCCAGCCACCAAGATGATGCGACTAAGGGATTATTTCCTTCTAGGAGAACAAATCAGTTAGTCCAACAACACACTATGGCTGGATAACATATGGGTCCTGCGCTCCTTACTGTGAAAATCATCTAGCAAAGCCAATGGGAGGTTTGTTGCATGAAGAACGCTGGATTGGTGTCATAATTCATGAAGCTGTTTAAATGGTTAAGTGTACTCTACATATGGTATAAGCACTCTGGTACTGATGAATTTTGAGTGCTGTATTCAGTTTAAATAATATATGTTGCATTCTTTTACTGGGCTCCTAAGGCGGTAACATGTCCTCAAGTATAGGAAAAGCAATGCTTGCTCCAGATAACCACTCACTTCCACTCATGGGCTTGGGCATCTGTACTACAGGAGGGGTTGCAGAACAAAGAGCAAAAGGGTGATATTTACAAATATATCCACCATTTTAGATTCCCAGGCAGTTTTCTGACAGCTTCTAATCTAAAAGAGGCTTGAGCTGAGATTTTCATAGGTAGTGCTTAGATCTCTAAATACTGCACTTCATGTTCTTAATCACATCTGCTACAGAGAGGAGGCTATGAATAATTAACTATGCCTCCAACATTACAGTCATAGATTATGGTGGTGGTGACTGGTGGACTGCCATGCGCAGCATAAACCATTTAGGAAACTCTGTTATCCACTTTCCCTTTATATTTGTCTTGCAGTCACTTCCTGCTTAAAAGGGTAAATCTTTCATCGCTTTAATTAAAGCATTTAAAATAATTTACACTGAAATTGTATGTGCTCGGGTTTGTCAAAATTGATGCTTTAATAACATGTCATCCCTTTTTTCGATTGCCCTGAAATCTGTTAAAATTACCACTAATCTAATTGGGAACAAAGTTGTCAAATGCACGCAGCTCTGACAGTTTGTCTTTCTGCAAACTGCCGACAGATTGCAAGTTACGCATGTGTTGAGCAGATGGGTAAGTTAAAAGGAACACAGGGAAAAAAAAGAAGCAATTTATTAAATCACCTGGAACCAGCAGCTCCATTCCAAAAATAGTGAGAATGAAATATAGCAAGGGCTAGGAGAGTTGGCACTGGAACATGCCAGAAGGTACCAGTTACAAAACAAGATAAACATTTTGAGAAGCCTCAGCTGTGTTGAAGAATAATGAGGAGTTATTTAACCCAATATAGATTACCAGCAGAAATTAATTTAGGGCGCAGGGTTTTTTTAAAAATGATTTTTAACTCCTTCGTTCTTGAAAAGCAGGCATCTCTCGCTCCCCCATGCCTCCCCACAACAACCCAGTGTGCCTGTTTTAAATCACCTATGGCAGAGTGGTGGAAGAGCCATACAGACAATGCCCTCTGCTACAGGTACTTAGCACATAATCTCTTTTGTGTGATCACCCTCCATTTATTGAGGGGATGCCAAATCCAGCCTTGAATGTGGAACTGACAATGCTATACCACCAGTGCAACTCCAGGCTAGTATTTGGATTTTATCTTCAATAGAGGGAACCTAAATATTAGCTGTAGTCTGAGCGGATATAGGAAAATGTCAGGTCTCTCCAAATGCAATCGGTTTTTGGGTGAGTCATTCCTAGGCTGCTCACTGTTAATACTTGTAGATCAAGGGCTATTTATCATTACTTTATTTGTATTACAATAGTGCTTAGGAACCCCAATTGTGCTGACAAGCAGAGCCAAGGAGACAAATAGCAAAGATGACAGCCCCTGCTCCAGAGAGTTTATAGTCTATAGATGAAAGACAGGGCAGGGCAGGTGAACAAAACAGACGGACAGGACATGGGTAAGAAGGGAGAGGAGATAACATAAGGGAGAGCGCTTAGCAGAATAATAGAGGTCCTGACTCGCCACTTGACCAGCCAATGCCAGGCAGGAGTGATTTGTAGGTGTCGCAGCAGAAGTAGGTTTTAAGGAGGGATTTGAAAGAGGATAAGGTGGTGGCTGTATGGATTTTGATGGGGAGCTTTCCCGTGCATGGAGGCGAAGGTGTTTGAGAGAAGTGGACAGGCTGGCGACTGAGGCTAAATCACTAGCAGAGCAAAGGCGGGAGTCAATGGTTTGATGAGACAGTAAACATGAGTGATAGGGCAGGGGCAAATAGTAAAAGGATCCTAAAGGCAGAGATAAGGTGATCAGGCTTTTTCAGTGGAGGAACACAAAGAGGGAATTGATGCAGTTGGAGCAACACATCAAGAAGATACAGCGGCATTCTGAATGGACTTGGAGTGGCAATGTGGCTGACCTCCAGGCCAGAGAGAAGGAAACTACATTAGTCAAGGGATGAGATGGTCAGGACTTGGACAAGAGGCTTGGCAGGACAGACAAAGAGGCTGAATCTTTGAAGTGTTATGTAGGCAGAGGTGCCGAGACTTGGATATGGCCTGGTAGCATGAGTCAAGAGCCAAATCAAAAATGATGCCTAGATTGAAGGCTTGCATGATAGGGAGGATGGTGGTGGTATCCATGGTGACAGAGAAATGGCAGAGAAGGAGAAAGCTTCATGAGGGAGAGAAAGAGGAAGAAGAGGGAAATCAGAAGCTTATTTTTGGCAGTGTTGAGCTTGAAGTTGTTGGCTGAATATCCATGAGTGGGTGACAAAAAGACAGGTCAAAATGCACAATAGGACAGGGGGTGAACAGGTCTTTAGTAGAGAGGAAGACTTGAGTCATAAATGCAGTTATGGTATTTGAAGCCATGCTTGTGAATAGGAGTGTGTGAATAGCACATAGGAGAAGCCCAGATATTCCTTGTGTGTTATACTAAATGTGGTGAGTCTTGCTAACTCTGGCTGGTGAAATCTCTATTGCTAATAATGATGCTGTAGTCTCGGCCAACACTGATTGGCCAATTCCATAACAGCACAGTTCATATAACAGTAAGGGTGTAAACAGGGCAATATTTCCATAAGTGACACAAAATGTATAGTGTAACCCCTTTGGGGTTTAGAGAGCATGGCCCCTTTAAACCTTTTTCCTAGAGGGGAGGGGAAGAGTGAGAAAAAAGAAGGGAAACTCCTGGACCCAGTATCACGGCTGCCCAGAGCTGCCTGGGGCTGTGAGTACTGGGGCTTGTGACTGCATTGGGAACAAGGAGGGAGGCTGTTAGCTAGTTAAGTGGGGAGGTGGTCGCTCTGTGTGGCATTGCAGAGAGCGGCAGAAGAGGGCACCAGAGGGGTTTGTTGGGGGAAAGTTCACTGGCGCCGAAGACGACCAGGAGCACCCAAGACTCACCACTGGACTGGGACTTTGCTCAGGACTCCTGAACTCTGTGTGCAGACACATTGCTCAGTGTCTGCCCTTCCAGACTGTGCTACCACTGGGCCCGTGGGGCCTGGGTTTGAATGCAACCCTGTTCTACTGCTCCCCCTATATTTCCCCTTGTTGTATTTCTCCTCATCCCTCTGTAAATAAATATTTCCCTTTGTTATATCCATTGTACTTTTCCGGTGGGTGGGTGTGTTCACTCTGGGGGGTTTGGAACAGGTGCCCCTGGGGTGGAAGGGATTTCTCCTGCTGCATTCCTGCGCGCGCACTTTCTCTTGGCCAGAGCTGCCTGCAGAGCAGACTCCATCTTGGCCACGAGGGCTCTAAAGTTACAATAGCAATAACAATTAGCAGCTACCTGGAGCCAGAGTGTGACATGCATGACATACCCATAGCACAAAGCAAGAACTCGGCTCACATCCCTGCATGAGCTACCCACACTTTGGGTATCTCTGGGTAGGAAAAAAGGGCATATTTTTCAATCATGTTAGCTCAAGATAGCTTAACATTATTAAGAAACCCCATTAAAATGCAGGTAAATACATCTGAAGTTAGGTTAGGTGGTCTTGTTGAACTAACATGATTGGGGGGAAAAAAACGTTTACCTATCAAGACATGGCCTTTGATTCCAGAGGTTAATTTCTTCCCCACTGAAGTTGATGGAAGCTTTGCAATTGACTTCAATAGGTCCAGGATTTCATCTTACATGCGTAGGAGTAAGTAGGTGCTGCATTCCCCCGCTGCTCCCAGAACAGGATGGTGGAAAATTGGCAGAGAGAGAGAGGTGGAGTCTTGGCTCTACCATCCCTCTCCTCACTGGCCACTGCAGCTGACACACCATGAGATTGTCAGAATTCACTGCTGGTACAGGCCAGAAACAAACTACAACTCTCCCTAGAGCAGTGGTTCTTAACCTTTACTGCAGGCTGCACCCCTTTGCTTCTCAAAATATGTTCTCACACCCCTTATCAACAATCATTGAAGTAGGTCAGTTCTTTAAACCTAGATATATTTTTGTTTCTATATTACAGTAATCGTTAAAAAAATGTATAATGTTAATAAATACATAGGTTTGATGAAACAAAGTAGTTGTACTTTGGCCCGTGCCAGCTGACTCAAGCTCAGAAACTTGGGGGTTCAGGCTAAGGAGCTGTTTAACTGCGGTGTAGACATTAGGGGTCAGACTGGAGCGTAGGATCTAGGACCCTGCAAGGTGAGAGGGTCCCAGCTCAAGCCCAAACATCTACACTGTAATTAAACAGCCCCATAGCCCGAGCCCCATGAGCCTAAGTCAGCTGGTACAGGTCAGCTGCAAGTGTCTAACTGCAGTGTAGACATACCCTCTGTTCCTGTGCTTGGTGCAGGCACACCAGTGGGGAGGCAAAAGGACTTTAAGCAACTTTTGTACCCTCCATATTCCGGGTCTGATCTCCAGCATAAATTACATTGGCCCCATAGATACTCCATCCTATGTTAGGCAGTTACACCCCCTTAACAGCCATTTCCCAGCTGAGAGCAGCCAGCATGCAGCTGTGAACACACCCCCTCCCTCCCTGACACAGCCCAAGCTCAGGGCAGCATTTTGGGTATTATTACAGCAGCCCATGGAAACCGCTTATACTGGGGAAGATTCCTGCAGGCGGCTCCGTCTCCTTTACACCTCCTGGATGGTGTAATGGGGCTGTAGAAGCTTGCACCTACTTTTTAATTTTCCCTTTCTCCTAGAGTTTTGAAGGGGGGAAAAAAGAGATTCTCTCTCATATCCAAGTGGGTCATAATTTAGAATCTATGATTTATTTAATGGTGGTTTTAACCCCACTTAGAAATAGACCACTTTCATGATTTATTGATTGCTTCTTCCCCCTGTTAATTTGACTCATTTCGTAGGAAATTATTCCTAGTTAATCATAGTAAGAATAAAATTAGTTATAGTACCCATTTTGCTGCAAAGGGAGCGTAAATAACTTTTAAAGCAGATCGGAAAGGAAAACATGTTTAAAAAGCCCAGAAGAATATATAAAATGATATTTCAGAGTGGGCAGTAAATCAAGTCTCTGCCCTGTTACTGGGCAGAGCTGCTCAGAAATTTACATTCCACTGGAGTATGGTTTTCACAGCAGGTTCTTATCAATTGGATTTGCCACATCTTTTGGGAAACACACCATTCTGGAAGATAAAATCTCCTGCCTCCCCCACTCCATTCATAGGATAGAAAAACAGCCCTGTTGTGTGCCTTTTTTACCCACTGGAGGAATATAAAACCATTATATTTAAGTATCATAATAGCCAACATATGCTTTTTCTTAGAAACGACACCACCATCTGGATTAAGTTCTACCGATAATTTCAGACAATGTTACCATTTTTTTTTTCTTCGGGAGGAAGAAACTGCCCAGAGAGCAACTACCTTTTCAGATTATTTTCCTTGCCCCGCCACCTGAGATCTTAGAAAGGGCAGGGGGAAAAAAACCCTCATAAATGTACTAACATATTTTGATTTCACATGCTAATTGATTATGAACATCTAGCCAGGTATCCCTCAATACTAAGCATGCATATCTCCTATTGCCTTTGGACACATGACTTCAATAATAAAAATATGTCATGACTGTACAGATGATAATATACCATGATATTATTGAAGCAATCTCTTCACTATTACCATATCGGTCATTAAATACTGCACTTATTGCATGGTATACGGAGTAAATGAGAAGCAAATTTAACCCTTAGCCTACTCAAGGTCTTTAAATACATTGGAGAGTAACGGGGAAGCCTTCTCACCTGAATGAATCCTTACTAGCCTCATGGCTATTGTCATGAATGTAGCAGACCTTCTGGGCCACCACATCCAACTGGCTGTAACTGGAAATGGGCATGTCGGGATAATTGATGTACTCAATCTGACCGTGCACAGGTGGCACAGAGACGGCATACAGCAGCTTCTCGGGTTTGCTAGTGCCATCTGTTGCCATAAGAACATCTGTCGTCAAGGTCACCCTGTCACCCTCTGTTAAAGTTACAGGTTTGGTGAGTAGAACAATGTCCCCTAAAAAAAATAATAATAAAAAAAAGTCTCAGGAAGAGAAATTAAAAGGGGGGATAATTCTTTTACATTCCATGGAGGGGAGGGGGCGGAAATCAGCTTTTTGTACAGAGAGGGAGAGGTCGGGGAAATGAACCACAAAACACTGTAGGGGATTTAACAAAGAGAACTTTATCAAAACAGCTTGGGAAAGGATTTTTTATTTTAGCTTGCCAGGTTTTGGATTTTCCTCAGTTAAATTACTACCTGTTATAGCACAAAGAAACTTTAACTTAGGTGCATACAAGACATTTGCAACAGTACAACCATACAGATCTAGAAGCATCTGTTTTAAAAACAAAACATTCCTCCTTCTGATTTTTAACTTCCAATCTGATCCATACAATATGGAGATTCCACTCAGTGTGTGTGTGCGCACTGTGTGTGTGTGTGTACATATGCATGCATATTTTTGCATGTACGTGAGTTCCCCAAAATATTTAAACTGGCTTTGAGGTTCTCTCTTTGTGGAGAGAGAATGACCCATTTGTTCACAAAGAACAATTAAGTTAATAGGCCCAAATGAGCCGATTGACAAAATGCCTTAATGAACTAAGCACTAAGCACAATATTGCATTTTAATCTCGGCAACAGAGGTTCCATATCCATTAGATTTATTTTTGAAAATCACAGCGGCACAGGAAGATCAACACAATTCTCTCCCATTTATAAAACAGCAGCCAAAATAAATTAAAACCACGAGGAGTTGGGCAACTAGGATCAGAAGTAGAAATAATTTGCCAGTTCGCAGCCCTCTGATACAGTTCTATCGTATCCACTCTTAACTCTCCTAGGTTATAAAAAATGAAAGTATTAAAATTACAACACAATGAGCTGGGTGACAACAATGGAACAAAAGTGGAGAATGGCATCTTGGACTATCCCAGGGCTTAGGATGAGTGATCTTCATATCACCATGAGGCAGTCAAAGGCTGAAGCAAAGAGAAACTTTACATTTAATAGTATATATAAAAAGAAAAAATGCCATGCCGATTTCCTAATGCACTGCTGCAGATTAACATGTTGATGCTAACGGACAAGCAGGGTGTTTGTAGCACTGAGCCAGCAGTTTTCATGCCTCTTACCTTCTTATAATGTTGCCAGCTGACTTTCATGTACAACAGAGCTCCTATTATTCATGTAAGTCAGTTAGCAATATTGGGGATGGTAGATTTTAAATATGTATTTTTTTTATTCCTGCTGCAAACTCTGTTCTGCACCAAGTTTGCGGCACTGCTCTCAAAACCAGTTTGATGGTTCAATCATACCCAGAATGTTTCATGGCTATTAACCATGAAAACCATCATTGCTGGCTTCCCACTGCATCTGCTGTGCTGTACTGGTATGCCATTGAAACCAATGGGATACTTGGATGTACTGCAGCTACATTTCGTGCATTAAGCAGGTGACTAATTTCTTAGGAATTTATTCATGGTTAACCACAGTATAAACACAATTAGTTATTTTGCCTTTATAAAAGTTAATGTAACCAACACTTGAAAGCAATTTTTGGGGAAATTAAAAAAAAAACCACCACCACCACAAAACTCTTCCTTGGAACACATACTTGAAAATGCTGGACTCGGAACATTTGGCAGAAGTCAAGTCATTAAAGTTGTGTTTTAAAGAGAGGTGGGGGATTTCCAGTTATATGTTGCCTGTAGGAAAGAGTATTACTACATTCATAAGGTTCATCTGAAGTCTGGGAGCCATTTCCAGGCTATTTCCAAGAGAGATCAAGGCGTGTGGGGGGAAACATCAAAGTCAAGGAGAGAGGAACAAAACTGGCAGGGGAAGGATGGTCCAGAGGTCAGGGAGCTTGCCTGAAACTCAGGAGATACAGCCTCTGTGCTCCCGCTTAATCAGGCTTTGTGGCAACTACACAAGGCCGTAGCATTTTTGAGTGGGCCTATAAAAAATGTTTTTCCCTGTCCCCAAAATGTAACTGACTTCAGTCCACTGTGATCACAACACTCAGCATAAGGGCACCTTGAAGATTTGAGGGAGAAGCCCCTGTGGCTTGTTAGACATTAGACCATTAGGTCGGTTTACCTACATCAGTCAGGGGTGAGCAGCATAGTTAAGCCAGACTTTCAGGGACGTGTATTACCTATGCCAATGGGAGAATCCCTCCTATCGGCCTAGGTAGTGTCTACACTATAGGTAGGGTCAGCATAGGTAGTGTCATCAATATACTTCAAAGCACTTTCCAAGTTCAGTATCATTATCCCCATTTTAGAGATGGGAAAATGAGGCATGGGGAGGTGAAGTTGCCCAAGGTAACTCTGTAACCCAATGGCAATGTTTAAAAAAATACATCCAAGCCTGTGGTGACAGAAGGCTGCCAGCCACTGGAGGGTTGTGTGTTCATTCTAGTGTTATTATTTCTTACATTTCTGGGGCCCATAGTGTGCTAAGCATTACATTAATGAAGACAGGCACATCCCCTGCTCTAAAGAGCTTCTATCTAAATAAAAGACAAGACTAAACAAATGAGAGGAACAAACATTATGGGGTGCAGGGAAATAGAGGGGATGGAGCACAGAGGTTACAAATATAAACTTATGCAGATACTCAGCTGTAGCAAGCCAGAGCCTCAACGTGTGTAAATTGTTGTTGCTCAGTTGAAGGCCATGGAGCTATGGCAATTTACACAAGCTGAGGATTTAGCCACTCATATTTACATCTTAAAACAATTAAGGAATTTAGTTTTCTTTGCAAAATGTATATGGTATTTTTCAACTGCTAGTGAATTGATCATCACAAAACACCAGCAAGGTGGGCAAGTATTATTATCCCCATTTTACAGAAGGGGAAAAATAAGGCAGAAAGGTTTGGGGCCAAGTTCTCAAGAGCAGTCTTTACACTGAGATGCCCATCTTGAGATGCTTAAGTTGTGTCTAACTGGCAGTTTGGGGGAATCTTTCCCTTGCTGTCATGGATCTGTTTAGACCAACAATATCAAGTTATCAAACCATTCTCAGAGTCGTACTAGATGATGCGGTGCTAAGAACGCCAGCAGCTGGTCGAGAGTAGTGCCCATACCATTGCTAGTACCAGTGTACTTGTGCAATGGTGGGAGACGTGCCAAAAACTGTCAGTGCAGACAAGGCCCTAGGAATGAAGTCTGAGATGTTGAGTGTTCACACTTGTACTGGAATTTATAAAAGCCGCAGGTACCTAGCACCTTTGAAGATTAGGCCATCTAGTTAGGTCTCTAACTATGGAATTAGGGCCCAGATTCAACAAAGCTCTTAAAACACACACATACGTCACATTGACTTCAGGACATGCTGAAGCGGAGCCTAGGTGACTCACTTTAAGCACCTATGTTTGAATAGCTTGGTCATTGCACATCATCTAGTAATTTATTTAAAAAAAAGCATCTTTGCAGCATAATACTGTAGCATCTGGAATTAGAATAATATATTAAAATCAGATTAATACATAAAGATGTCAGTTATCTTCTGGTTAGTCCAATCAACTACTGTTCTTATCACTTTTTTCTTATATTTCAATATACATAGGGTACAAATTGAGACGGGCTACAAATTCTAGCATCAGATCTCTAGTGAAGTCATTTTTATTTGATGGCAGATAAATCATTTCCGTATCCAATAAGCTAGAGAAAAAACACAGTTGGACTCCCAAGACTGGCAATATTGCCCAGCCGTTCTGACTTGGGCATTCTCAGCCCTCAGCGTTTTTGCAGGCAGCTTCCTGAAAGTTCCATTAGGTTTAAATGGCCACTGTGCATTCTCTCTCTCTCTCTCTGCGCCAGGGTCAGGGGAGATTTGTGTGCCTTTTGTTATGAACTTGCTCAAACATCGTGGGCTTGAACGTTTTACTTGAAATAGAACATTGGTGGGTTTGCGGTAGAAGGAACAGAGAAGTTAGGATGACAAGAGGAGCAGAGGGGACGGTTTAAAAGCCGGTACAGAGGGAATGGTGTCAGGGAGGAAGAGAGAAGGTGGAAAAGAGGACAATATGGCTGAAAAAGTAAATGTATTGTGTGTCACGTACAGGACACCTATGTGCGCCCACCTCTTTTTAGGAGCAATGCCTTTTAAAAAATACACTGCAACATGTATATTTTAAAAACCCTACCAAAACAAGATACTCCACTGCATACACTTCTCCCCCTGGGAAGAGGATGAGGGAACAAACAACACATGGCAGATGTTAGTCATGATGCATAAGGCACTGCTGGAAGGTGCTCAGATACCATGGTGATGAGCACTGTATCAGAACGTATATTAGAGGGGTAGGGTGATGGGAGAGACTCTTAATGGATTCATAGATTTTAAGACCAGAAGGGTACATCAGTTCATCTAGTGTGACCCTCTGCATAACACAAAGCAGAGAATTTCATCCAGTTACTCCTGCATCAGACACTTGTCACAAGGGCACCCCTTTTAGATAGTAAAACAGTTCTTTACAAGTATTATTCCCACTTGGGAAGTGGAGGTGGGGTGGAAAAAGCATACAAGGGGAAAATTCATGGATTTGTACTAGTTTTGTGACCCCAATTTAGAGAGACCCACTCCCTCCCCTACACACACACTCCAGTCACCACCCCCAATTGCACAAGCCTTTGCCTATTTTGTACCACATTTTTCCTTGATTGCACATATTATTGTCTCATTAACTGCCAAGCTTTCCAGGGCCCTGAAAAGGAGAGAGCATTAAAGATACACTGAAAAGTCCTAGAACTCAATTAACACACACCGGGGGAGATGGGGGAAAGGTTGGGTTTTCAGCTCCAATTATAAAAGGCAAATCTCTCTCTCTCTCTCTCTCTATCTATATATATNGGAGATGGGGGAAAGGTTGGGTTTTCAGCTCCAATTATAAAAGGCAAATCTCTCTCTCTCTATCTATATATATATATATACACACACACACACATATATATATATACACACACTTTTTGTAATATCAGCTAATTAGACTTTGACAACCAATTAGCGGATTCTTAGTGATGCTGAGAATCAAGTTAGCATTAAGAAAGGGGGAGGGAAGGGAAACCAGCAGGCAAAATGCTCCTTCTCCACATACAGGCTATGTTTAAAATGCATAGGGTCAGATCCTGCATGGGGTTTACCTCCCTTGCAGTTGACTGCCAAGGTGGGTGCCCTGCTATCTTTACGTCACTGTAACTCATGCAGGCCAACTGCAGGATAGTACCCTCCATCCTACTTGCAAGGTTACATTTTAACTTTTAATAACCTTTTGTCTCTTTTTTTCCAGCATCCATGAAGTACCCAGATGATTATTTAGGATTAATGGATTATCAAAAGTGCCAGTTGGCACACTCCTAGTAAAAAAAAAAAAAAAAAAAAAAAAAAGTGTAACAAATGCAGCTGTTTACTAATAAATAAAGCCTCAGCTGTAACAGAAATAAATTAGATGCATTTAATTGGTCGACTGCAAACCTCCTCTCTTTATTACAATGCTGCTTCTTGTTATTTCATGATGTCAGGGTACATGGCAGACTGACAGAGTGTTTATGAATCACAGTTTGCAGATGGCACTCCTGGTTTTTCGGCAGTTATGAGCACAAGTAGCATGAGGACTCAATAGAGGGTTTTTGCCAACAAGGACCCCCTGAGAATTAGCTGCCTCCATTTCTCTTGTGCCAATTTCTCACTGACTGGAGCACTATTTCACAAAACCTACATTCAATAAATTACAGCCGCCTGGCAAGAATTTAGTAAAATTTAACACTCTGAGGACACTGGTGTCTCAATTTGATTTCTATTCATTTCTAAAGGACATGCGATAGTACTTGGAACAGACCTTGTGTGATTTTTTTCCCACCCAGCTAAAAGAATAAGAGCCCAGGAATAGCCCCACCCTGCCTACAAAGAGATTTTAGGTCTCCCGAGAACAGCTCACGGTCTTGTGCCCCGGACCTTGAGAGTTACCTTCACTAATGACAGTTTTATAATCCAGTGGGGAAATAATCTCAGATCACTGCGCTTGGAGCTGGTGAGCTGTAAGACTTCTGGACTGAACTCCCTTCTCTTGGCCACTTCAATGAGTTATGAGTAAACGCATGAGGGATGTGGCCATAATTGTCAACAGATTTGTCAACTTGTGTCATTAGTTATGCGCATAATGGATTTTATTCTAATGAGTTTGTTCATCAGAATGCCGGGAGGAGCTGGCCTCTTCAGAGGAAATGAACTACAAACTTTGCCCATGCATTTTAAAATACATCAGTGCCATATAAAGGGAAAAGGAGCATTTCCTTTCTTTTTAACACGCTGCAGTTTTCACTTAGGTGAACTGGATACATTGGGCTAAACCTTCCCATGATTGCTGTAGGCTCATTTCCTACCTTTGCCCACATTTCTAATGGAGATGTAGAAGCTTTCCGGTGGGCAGCTGTTCTCCCCATCTGTCACGTAAAACTGAAAATGATCATAACTTTTAAGACCCAGGATGTTAGTATGGAAGTACCAGAGGAAGCTCATGCCCACATCCTCTTGAGTGAAATTCATTCCAGGATACAGAGAAGTCCAAGATGACATGGCCTGAAAAACAGAATAAAATGATTGGATCTGTACCCACAAATGAAAAAAGAAAAACCCACTGGGGCGCCTTTTCCACAGCTAACACATGGGCCAATCCACAAGACATGGTACATGCAATGGAGTGACGTACAATAAGCCTTTTGACTGAAGTATTATTAGGGGTACTAGCTTTATTCTCTAAAGAAATGAAACAACCACTAATGTTCACATCTAAGCTTGTTCTTCTGGAAACCTACCTCCTGCCTTTCTCGAATCAACCTAGAAATTTTTATTGAATGCATTAGCTGGGAGAAATCCAGACCGTCCCACCTAACCCTAGTTGGCACCCTTGCCAAAACAATGTTTTCTGTCTGCCCAGTGGACGCTCACACCCCCCTCTGTCTCTCTCTGGTATCCTACTTCCCAGCCAGTCACATATAAAAATCCCTGGCATGTGCCAAATACTGCAGATGGGTCCATTGTAGCACACTGTAATGTTCATAGCTGACACTCAGGTGTTTCTATTTGTACTTGCTAGCTGGCCAGAAGCAGGTGTTCTGCCAAAGGGGAGGCACAAAGCACTTAGATATCATGATGAGAAGATATTAGAAAAAGACAATGAAAGAAATAGAAGAAAGGGGTTTCCCAGAGCAAGAGATAGACTAGTGCACTATCAATAGCCTTTTCCCATCAGTGGTTCGGTGTCCCTTCCACTCCATCCCAAACTCTGTCTCGATACTGGATTATGTTTTCAAACTCTTTGCCAGAATAATTCTATCTAGAGTTAGACTAGTTCAGCTGGGACCTGTCACCCACTGCAAAGTCTTGTTAGCTCTAAAGCAACTCATTCAAGAGGCCCAGGTGGAGGCAGGATGGGCAGGGAGTTTCTGAGGATGTTTAGTCTGTTTAGTCTGTTTGGCCTTTTCAGACTGGCAGCCGCTGGTATGCATGCATTGCTTGTATAGGGCATGGTAAAAGTGCCATCATGGCTTCTTCGCAGCTCACTTAAAAAAAACAAAAAAACAAGCAGCAGCAAAATAGCCTTCTTCCAAACATCAGGATGACATGTGGGGGCTTTTGCTGTTCAGCGGGTGTACAGGGTTCTTAAGATGAGTACCATAGTTCCTTTTGTCTTTTCCATCCTCCCCACTCCCTCCCCACAGGAGCCCACTCTCCTTCCAGCCTAATTTCCTCCAGTTTAATTCAATTTCAGTAATCACAAGTCTAGACACCACAAACAGCAGCTTCACACCCTAGGGTACATTCATAATTGTCCTGGCTGTCGCAAAGAGGCATTATGTACCACCCTGCACAAACCTGTAGCATCTACAACCATTTATGCCCACAGTACTAGAAATAGCTTACACCTTTATGAACTGACTTCTGGAGTAAGAACATGATCAAAATTCACCCCAGACCCTTTCCCAAAGACAAATACTTTAAAAGATTCAGGTGAATGTTGCCCCTAACTGAGCACTCTATGTTTGTCAAGAGCTACAGGGTAGGACAAGGCTGTGGGGTGCTGGGAGTCTGCTGGAAGGAGAGTTACAGTAGGTCACTTACCTCTTGGAGGAGCCTAGAGAAGAATATCTTCCAAGTGTCTGGAGTCTGCCAGGGAAAAGGGAGGGAGAGACTGGGGTAGCAAGAACTTGTTGGAATGTGAGGGTGTTGCTATGGGGATGGGAGGGCAGAAGAGGGTTAGGAGTCCACCTAGGCCAGCAGCAATCACAGCAGGCACTTTGAACCCAATGGTATTCTTCTTCAAGTTCAATGTTGCCACCATACTTGTTGGTCTTTTGAAACACAGAGGCACAAGTTAATTTTGGATGCATTTATTATTATCCTATTCTTTATGGCTAATAACTTACCCTACACAGTGACCATCACGCTATTCCCTCAGCATCATCCCACCCAGCAAGCTCCTGCACTGCATCTCACCTGCCCAAGGAAGACTTAGCACACATCAGAAGAGGTAGCAATGCTGAAAACACCCAAATATGTTGGGTTCCAAATCTGAATATTAGGACCTGTGAAGATCCTTAATAAAACTTTCATTGAAGCCACAGCCCCGTTTACAGTCCTACAAAGTCATGCTTCCAAAACCCATAAAAATTGGGCAATTTGATTGTTTGCCATCTTTTAGAACTTCTAACTCTTTAGGTCTGAATCTGGTAAGGAGTTAAGAATATTAATGAAGCTGTTGTTGGACAGAAAGGACAGTTCATTCATACATGCAATAGTGAACAGTTGTGGCACCTGAAAAGAGTTTTGATTTGGTTAAACAGAATCACTATTGAAATATTTACTCTTGCTCCTATCTAATGTCTAGCATGGATATTTAATGAATATGGTCTATCATACCCTTTCCTCCTCCAGTTTTGATCAGCTTGCTGTCATTATTGACCGGTATTATCAGACAGGACAAAAAGCTGAGCTTGTAATTTAAACCATCTCCCAGAGAACTTAGGCTTTTTATTTAGAAGGCTCAATCCCTACTATACATTTTTATTAGCAAACATGTTTGCTTATGTCCATGAGACTAAACAGTGAAGAAGCAATGAACTTATTTCCCCAACTTCACAGATCATGTTTAACTTTGACACAACTCAAGCAGTCAGAACTGTAACATAAAACCTCATTCAGATGATCCCCTTATAAAATTAACGACTCAAAAGATTGGTCATATAATTATATATACATTATTTTATTTAAAAAAAGCAAACTTTGAGCACTGAAATATACCACAGTGTTGTTTTTTTTAAATCTACAACATATTTGCTTCATCTAGCAGGCATCAGCAGACAGTTAAAGCGCTATACCATAGCCAAGAACTAATATAGCCATCCTAACTAGCACCATAACATTTTCCATTTTCTTACCATTTTGCTATTTTTACTGAAAAATTGTCAAGCATGACCACCTGACTCCTGAAACAATTTTTGGGCATTCCCAGCAAGCAAAGCAAAACAAAAAATGCTGAAATACACTGTAATATATTTCTATGAGCTAGATTTCCTCATGCACACAAGATGCCAAAAAGCTGGAATTCTACTTTTAAAATCACTCCCTCTCTCCCTCCACACATACGCATTTATATTAGTAAATTATGTGAGACTCATTACATTTTATAGCCCTGCATAAAAACCTTACAATTTCTTACTAATATTTTGCAATGACATAATGCCATTTGTAGAGGTGCCACATAAAGGGATTGACTTTTACTGGCTTCTGATGGCAAGACTATCCACTTTATATTCTGTTTTATATAAGCGTTCTCAAAATTTATTGACCCCAATGGATTTCTCAAGTTGCTTAATTATAAAAGGAAGAAGACAGCATAGTGGCTTAGTGAACCAATATAAAAGTCAGTTAAAATGTTTCATTACAAGAGATGGCTCAAAGAGTCAGGGAGCAAAGTGTCAGTTTCTAGGACTCAGTATAGAGAGGTGACTTTTTTCGGCGGACTTATCCTGATGTCAGATGCTAAGACTCTGCGCAGTGATGTAGGGTTATGTCTACTGGCTTGTGTTGATGTCAGAGCGGGTGGGTCCTATTAGCTTTAATTCAAAAAGGGTAGACACTGAAATCCTTTTATTTCTGAGGCAAAGGAAATTTGGGGAAGAGAAAGAGAGGTACTACAGGGTGAACTCCCAGGACTAACCAAAATCAGGAGAATTTTGGCTGCGGTTTATGTTTTATTGTTACTATTTATGTTATCAATAAAGGCAAACCATGCAAGAGGTTAAGTGTGGACCACTTCAGGTGTGTGAATGTTGTGTTCAGAATTAAGTGGGAACGCTGCATGTTTACCAGGAAAAAATAGATGGACACTGAAAGACGTCAGCAGCTTTAACTTTAGGTCTCCTAATTTTGGCACGTTGTTGACGATGTAATGGAGTTTATCCCGGGGGGGGAATCTTTGTCTTCTGCTTCTACTGCTACACTGGAAATGACCTTATTCTCATCAACTTCAACCCTGTATTCCTGAGGAAGACACGAAACGGGACACCAGGTGAGTAAACTAAAGGCACATCACTTCACAACTGGCATTGTACAACTATAATCTGTGAGCTGAAATTCCTGTTCCTCTTTGCACTTAGCCATGTCTCTATCTTGCACAGCGGCTACTAGCTCCAGAGGATGTATTTTATATAACACTACACTCAGATCAGTGCAATGGAGGGTTGTTCTTTTTCTGAGCTGGTCAGAAAAAAAAAATGGCAGGAAGCAGTTCCCCTATCCAGCCCTTGGAGGCAGGGGCGGATTAAAAAAATTTACTGCCCCTAGGCCCTGAAAAAATTGCCACCCCCCCGCCAGCTCACCTCAGCTCCCCCGCGGCAAGCCCGGGAGGGAGGGGGGAGAAGGAGAGTTGTGGCGCGCTCGGGGGATGGCGGCGGTGGAACGGAGGTGAGCTGGGGTGGGGAGCGATTCCCTGCCCCCCTGGGTTACTCCCCACGCCCGCCGGCCCCAGCTCACCTCCGCTCCGCCTCCTCCTCTGCGCGCGCCGCTACTCGCTTCTCCTCCCTCCCTCCCAGCGCTTTCGCACAGCAAGCCTTGGAGGGAGGTGGAAGGAGGGAAGTGTGGGGGGCCGGGGGGAGGAGGCGGGCCGGGGATTTGGGGAAGGGGCGGAGTTGGGGCGGGGCCGGGGGAGGGGAGCAAGCAAATTTGCCACCCCCGCAAATTTGCCGTCCTAGGCCTAGGCCTTGTTGGCCTAGGCGATAATACGCCGTGGCCACGCTACCTCCTTGGGTCCAGCCATGGCCATCTCCCAGGGGTGAGGCCAAAACCTTTGGGAGGTAGGAGACTTTGTCAGGCTGCCACTAAAGCAGCAGCAGCACTAACAAGGGAGGGGAGGGAAACGAAGAGTTGAAAAGAATATGAGTGAAGTGGCTTGACAGAAAGGTCGGTTAGTTCCTGGACATATTAGTGGTCAGTTGGGGTGTGAGCAAGGAGATGATCCTATTTTTTTAATCTGGAAACCCTTGGGGATGGCACAGAATGTCTTTATATGTTTGTACAGCACCCACCACAAGAGTGCTGCCAACAAGGCTTCCTGCCCATGCTTTATCCCTCCCTGACCCCATATCTCCCTTGAATTTTAAATGCAGGAAGTGGTGTGATATTGCTCTGCTGCTCAGATTATCTAAAGATGGTACCTCAGGCTCCGGTGTGGGGCTTGGTAAACTAAACAGGTATGCTGAAAAAAGTAAATAATATCTAGTAATTTCCCTAGAATGTTTTCACATTTCAGGAAAATTGTGTTTGAGAGAGAGCCATACCCAGGAAACGCTAATTTGTGTGACCATCACTTTACACAGCATGAGACCACAGGTCTCACTTCTCTTGGCAGCAGTACAGGGCTCATGTTTTCATACGGATGAAGTATTCTTGAGCAATTTCTCCAATTTATTAGGCATGAACAGGCTTGTCTTAGCATCAAGCACGTAGGGTTTTTTAGCTTTACTTTAAACAAACATTTATTATGGTACTTGAATGAAAAGTCCTGCCTATGTCAACATATGAGTTATGTCCTTTTCCAGAATCACAGGCTACGGATGGTGCACAAGTAGCATTGTATGGCTCTCCTTTGCTGGAAGAAGCTCTCTCAAAACTCGGTAGTTATTTTTAATTTTTACACTGCTTTCCATTACAACCATAGGAGCCAATTAAGCCATATAATTCCTAAATTAACAGGCAAGAAAGGATTGAAAATCTTCAATCCTATTATGAATGCATAGGTGAATACTACAAAATCATTTTTGCAAGAAAATATTTTAAATTTGTTAAAAAATGAATTTCCTTCAACTGCTGTCACCCTCTCTTTTTGTGTTTGCATTGCACAGACATTCAAGTGATCACATTCTTCTGACTTATAGTTTGCAGAAAGGAAATGTCAAAATTGCATGCATAAGTACTTGTGTAGTAAATTTACAGGGCCCAGTTGTACAACCCTTCCTCATGATGGTGAGCACTTACTCTCTGGGTAACCCCATTGTCATCAGTAGGATTAGTCACGTGAGTAAGTACCCACCAACAAGAGTAAAGGTTGCACAAACATTGGTACTCACGGTTGGTGTAAGTGCTTCCATCTTTATCCAACCAGGAAAAAGAAACAATACCATTTGCATCCTCTGGTTTATCATGACTAAACTGCACAGCTCAAGTTTTGAATAATATTGCTCAGGCCCCAGAGTGTAAAAAATTAAAAAGTTATTTGTTCAATTAATTTGAACACCAAATAAATCTGATTAATCACAGCCAACTGTGATGGAGATTCCATGAGACAAAAAAGTGGTTAAATGCATCAAATAACTGAGAATCATAGAACTGTAGGGCTGGAAGTGGCCTCAATAGGTCAAGTGGTGTAGCCTGTCCCTTGCTCCCTGATAGCAGCCTTCTGTACTCTGGGAAGCTCCAAACTCTGGCTCCTCCAGAGAGCTGTTTGACCAAAGGCCAGCCCTGAATATTAAGTACAGTCGATGTTACATTGTGACATTTGGGTTTGGGGGGGGGGGGTTTCCATAAATCTCCATTGCCCCAGGGCTTCATAACCTGAAAGTCAGGGATGAAAGGTTAGCGATGTTTCCCTCATAGAGGATAAAGTTTTGCATACTCTGAACAGGTGAGCCCCAGAGGAAATCCAGGCAGAAAGCAGGGACTCTGCCATTTTGTAGCTGTTCAATGTTTACAGCATCTATAAACATTTTAAAAATACACACATGATGCTCTGGGAACGAACCCAAGGCCATTTCAAATGTGTGGAGTATCAATACCAAACTGAACACTCCTCAGTCTGCTGCTTCACTATGAAGAAGGACAAGATGAAGTGAATTGCTGAACTCTTTCTCTGACAAGGATGCCAGAAAGGGTCCCAAATATCCAGGGATCTTTTAAGGAAGAAAAATCAGAATAACATTTTGTTTTATACATTCATCAAGCTTATTAATCTATGCTTTGAAATACAGGCATGGTATTTATCCTCACAACTACAGATGGTCAGGAATTTGTTTAAATTGAAACTGTTCATGGGAAATAATTGATTTCAAAGAATTTCCCATTTTGATAACATTTTGGAAAAAGTTTTGGGATTTTCAAAATGTCTCATATAAAAATTTTCTAAAGCAAAAAAATATTCCATTTATCAGGACGAAATGACTTTTCGTTTCAAAATTTAAGATAAAATAAAATTTATAACATTTTAAAAGATTAAAGCAAAAATGAAACGTTTTGAAATTATTGAAACAAAACTTTTCAATTGGCCCAATCCAATTTTTTGGGGGCGGGAGGAGGGAAGGTTTTCAGTTTGTGAAAATTTTTGAGTGTTCATCTTTTTGCCCCAATTCAGAACAGGAAAAGTTTTTGAAATCTCAAAAATTCTCACAGGATTGGTACACCATTTCATGCCCAGCTCTACTCAACACACCTGTGAAATAAGGAAGTACCATTACGCCCATTTTACAGATGCGAACTGACGCACAAAATGACTTGCCCGAGATCACATAGGAAATCTATGGTGGAACAAGGAATCAAACCAAGATCTCTCATATCCCAGGTTAATGTCCTTACCCCTGGACTGTCTTCCTATATATGCCAGGCCAATAAAAGAAATACCATCCGTTACTTTGTGCTCGTCCTATCAAATTTATTTTTCACGATTACATGTCTGGCAACTTTCGAAACCCTCTTATGAAACATACTGAACCACTACCAGGCCTCTCCTTCATTTGATGGAAACTCTTCATTAAACTAAGAGTCCGTAACACCACCGGAAAGAGCCAAACTTTTCCACACAGTCCTTTTAGGGCTTCATAGAAAGTCCAATGACTTCAGTGGGCTTTAAATAGACCCTCGAACAGAGACTATTAATTGTACCAGACTGTATGATGGCTTGCCTTCGTGGAGGTCACCAAATTGCTTCTCTCTCAGAGCCAAGACAGGTTTTGAAGCCTGATCTCTAAGGGGTGAAATCCCAGCCCCATTGAAGTCAATGGGAGTTTTGCCATTGACTTCAGAGGGTTCAAAATTTCACTCCAGACATGGAAGTCATTCCCCTTTGGAACATACCACAGTGTCACTCCCCACTCCCTACCCCAGAGTGAGAGCAACAGCCACATCTGCACTGCACCTTAGATTATGGGCCAAATTTTCAAATTAAAATCAGCACACAGATATCTAAACAAGTGTTTGGGGCTCAGTTTTCAAAGCTGAAGTTGGGCATCTAAATCTGCAACTAGTAGAACTGGTCCGCAAATGTATAATTTTTTCCACATGAAAAAGGTTAATTGAAATCTTTCCTACATTATTTTCAACTTTCAACAAAAAAAAATCTGTTAATGAAAAACAAAACATTTTCAGATTCCGATAAATAAAACAACAAAAGTTTAGTGTTTGTTTTGAGGTTTGTGGTTTTACAAACCCTTAATCAAAAAATTATTTTTCATCTTTTTTTCTGGAAAAATATTTCCACTAGCTATAGTAATTAGGCATCTGAATAAACTGTCTGATTTACAGAGGGCTGAGAATTGAAGTCAATTTTGTAGTTGTTTTCCTGAAAACCAGGCCATTTACTTTGGGGCCTAAACACTGGAATTGGAAAACGTGGCCTTAATACTTGTAAGCGTAACTTTCAGGTTTTGTACATACACACAAATTACATTCAAATAAACTTGTTTTGGGGGAAATTAGCTTTTCCTGCGTTTGCCGTAGAATATTTCCAAATTAAAAAGAACATTGTTGTTTTAGCAAGATCATGAACAGGCTACGCCACACGAGATTATTGCTCTCCAGTCAGAGCAGGAGTTAACTTAAAAACATTGTAAGAACAGCAGCAATAGCACCTCACAAAAGGCATGTTCAGAGCATTTGGCACTGCAGGTTGCGCGCTCTGGATCCATTCAGCACCTATTGAAGTCAATAGGAGGGTTAACATGTAAAGAGAACAGATTCAGCCCCTATCTGCTAACGAGCATCAATAGGGATCTCATCGCACTGCAGTAAATGGGGGTAATTGTCAAAAGTAGACTGGGGAAAATGAAAAATGTGTTGTGGGTTGGGAAGGAGGGCAGGGGAGAAGGTGATGGAGGAGGAGGAGGAAGGGTAAAATCTTGGCCCAAATTAAGTCAGTGGGAGTTTTGCCCTTGACTTCAGTGCAGCCAGGATTTCACCATGTCCTTAAAATGCCCCCTACATTCACTCAATCGTATTTAGTCTGTCAAGGCTTTAGCTGAACTCTGGCTCAGGTTACAATTCAATGTCATTACTGTACAAGGAAAAAAAAATATTTTTTTCCTACCAACAATAATTTACTCCAAATGCTAACAATTAGAAAGAAACCATGTTTTCCCTGGCTACTGCGTGCAGTTTTTTCTTAAAGTCATTTTGCGTTCAATGTCACTTAAATAGCTAACCTGGAAAGATGAGGGATTTCATCGTTGACTGGCATGATGTAGATGTAAAGTGTCCCTTGGACTGTGTGCTTGCCATCTGTCAGCTGCATGGTAAAACTATCCTCTAGGCTTTCTGTGTCATCATGCATGTACACTAGCATCAGTCCTATAGGAAGGGGGGGGAGGAAACTGGACAGTGAAAACTTAGAACAGAACACTCAAGTCATCTTCAAAAGGACACCAGTCATGGGATTCAAAACCCAATCACTGGGATTCAAAGTACAACTACAAGGCCTGGGACCCAGTTATCCCACGGCCCAATCATGTTCCTGTTAAAATGAGTAGAGTTTTGCCATTCATTTCAATGGAAGCAGCAACAGCCTTAGGACACGATCCCTTTTATATTGGATCATGGCAACTGAGATCCACTTGGCTGCTCTTGCGGTTATTCCTGTTCGTGCACAGCCAGTGGAGAACAATCTCAGTGGAAGTCCCTCCACCTTGATAGTTCATCACCATCCGAGCTTGGCAAGCTTCCGTGGAGACCGTCGGTGAGTTCGGTACCAGAGGTGAAGTCATGACAGCTTCTTGAATGTGTTTTCAGGGCCTTTAAAATAGTTTTGGATGTCCTGGGCCTGATCCAGCATTTCTTCCACAGCTAGAACTGCCATTAAAGTCAATCTCTCTAGGTACTTGCATAGCCTTCAGCATTATAACATCAAAGCGTTTCACAACCATTATGGATTTTATCCTCCCAACACCTCTGGCAAGGTAGAGAAGTAGTAAGCCATTTTTTTCTCAAAATAAATGAGAACAGATGCACAGGGCAGATTAAGTGAATTGCCCAAGTCACACAACAAGTCTGTGGCTAGTGTGGGAATTAAATCAAGGTCTCCAGAGTCCTAATCTAGCATCCCATCCGCTAGACCATGATTCTACCCTTGTTGGGAGAGCTGGTTACAGAAGAAATGTGGGATCAGGCTCTTCATGGACAGGACTTACCTAAAACTGGGATAGCAATTGACTTGAAAAGCACCTAACTAAATAAATCAAGAGTTTGTCAAATTCAAAAGGGACTTGAATGCAATGAGAAGGTATTTGAATATGCTGGAATTTTAAAACTGCATTAAAGGAAAGACATTCCTAAAAATAATCAGGTGTTAATTGAATAAATGAAGTTGAGCAATTGCAAGAGATACAGCAACAATTTTTTTACAGGGTCTTATTCCTTCCATTGCTGACGACAGTTTTTACACCGCACTTTAACCAAGTGCCTCTCTGTTTAATTTAGATTTATCTCCTTGCCACAAAATGTGCTCTGCCAATTCTAATAATTGTTATTCACCAAATGTATCATGTGTTTGCTGGGTTAAAATGTTTCTGTGCCTGCAGACTCTTACGCCAGTAGAGTGTGACTTGCAAAAGAGAGGCCTAAGAAAACAGAACTCACATTCAATCACATCTGTAAAGGGTTTTTAACTCATTGTATAAAAGCTGAACAAGCTTCTTACTTCTAGGAAATGGTGGATTGTGTTTCGTGGATGGCCCTGGTATATATGGAATGCACAGATAGATTCCCTTCCAGTTTGCAAAATACGCTTTTTTCTAATAAATCAGCTTCAGGAAGCTAATTTCCTCTAGTCTCCGTTTTTTCAAAAACGGAAGCAGCCATTACGTACAAGTTCCTTAAGGGTCATTACACTTCTCAGGAGTGTGCAATCCAAACAGTGTGGAAGATGGATCTAAATGATGTATTTATCTCCTTGAAATCGCTCTGTGGAACATGCATATGTTCAGATGTGTTCCATCTGAGAAAGCTCTAATGGATTGAAACCCTACATATCCTTAGCTGGGGTCACTGGGCTGGATCCTTAGCTGGAGCCACGCTGATTTACTCCATGATTTCACTGGAATTAACGGAGCAAGGCCAGTTTACATCAGCTGAGGATCTGGCCCACCAGTACCCCCACAATATCCTATGGTCATTTTTGGTTTAAGTTTAAAAACAAATATTTATGGAAAAGTACATTTAAATAATTGAAAAGGACCCATTCAGCTTGTCAGACTTTCCTGGGAATAAGAAAATAAGATAACGAATAGTAAACTTTCCAAAAGCTTCAAACACCTGTCTTATATCTGGCTTCAAATGATGAGTATATCAACTTCAAGCAGTCAAATCCATTTGGGACTATAGGAGTACTATGCATAAGATTCTAGGAAATGTTCTGTACATTCTTTAATGTAACTATTAAGTTTGCAATAAATAGGTTTTTCTCCCTTATAGTTGCAATCAGTTTAATCTATACACAAATTTGAGATTTCTTTTTCCCCACTCCAAGGCCTGTCTCTGTGAAAAAGGTGTATCTCTCACTTAATTCAATTTACAGAATTATTGTTGCTAGTTTTTTAAAAATTTAAAGTAGGTCTTTACAAATTTGAAACACACACATTAAACAAAGCTCTGTGGTTGGTTTCTCAGCTTAAATCATAATCAAATAGCCCACAGCCCTGTACTGCTTCTCCTCCACACCCTGCTCCTTTCTCCTCACTTGGCAAGAATAGGACACAGATGCCAAGCTGTACAACATACATCTGGTTCTTTAGCAGATTCTAGAGGCAGTTGTATTGGCAGCTTCAGAGATGCCTTTGGGTCCATCACATGGTTAAGCTACAGACTGAACTGGCCAGTTCTCTTTCACATCATTTCCCTTTGGCTTGGTTTGGCTTGTGTTGTGGAGGGTATGTACACTTTCATCCACTTAACAACAAGCTCTTGTGGAAATCTTTACAATCAGTATGGAAGCTGTAGTGTGGTTAGAAAAAAAACAGGGGGGAGAAAGGAAGATTTGTGCAATTATTTCTTATATTTGCAGAAAACTACCATCCCGCTGACTGTCAAGCAAGCCACACATTCTATACAGTACGTACACTATAAATTATCACTATAGCCTCAGTTCTTTCTGTTTTCAAAGTGAAATCCCCAGCTCATTTTGCACAGACAATATTAAGGAAAGTGCAATTCATCCTCTTTCTTGAGTCTGAAAAGCTGAAGCATATATCGAGCTTGTTGCAATGAACTGTGGTTTCCAGCAGAGGACATCCGCAGCTCATACAACGTAAATCTAGTTAGATCAGAGGCAAGCTCTTGTGCTGCGAAGCTGATAAATGAAAATTATTACGCATTCAGAGCCAAGGATCTGACCCCAGCCTTTTAAAAGTCTTGTTCAGTAAAGACAAAACATCCTATGAACAGATGACCATATTCCTTCTGAACGGGCCACAAGAGAGGCTGTAATTAATCCAAGTCTCATAATAGTGTGTTAACACTGAGACCAAGGAGACCATTTTGTACACGTGAAATCATATATAATCCACATAGCCCTGATGCAGCGAAAGTGTACGAACAATAAAAGCCAGTAAAGGAAAGCCAAAGTTCCATTACTCAGACCTTGCTTGAGTTCAGCCAAGGAAAAGCTGTGAATCTGTAAGTCTTGATAAAGGACTGCTAAGTTCAGCTCCTTGTACCGACCGACATCTCTGCCATAGACTCCATTTAATATCAATCCATGAACAGGGGGTGGCGGGCAATGACAGAGAAACTCAGTGCATTATGAGGGACATCAAGATCTTCAACATTCAAAGTGCCAGGCCCCAGCTCACGTCACCTTCCATTACCTAGGGGAAGAGGGAGAAGTAAAGGAGATTTCAGAGATTTCTGAGAAGGAGAAGGAGGAATTTTTAAAGCCAGAGTGAAAGATATTGGAGGCTATCAAAGGGCATTTCCCAAGAGATTCCTCTGAAGGTTTACTGTGCTGAGAGAGAGAGAGAGAGAGAGAGAGAGAGAGAGAGAGAGATTAAAAATCATATGGGAAACACCAGTTTCCTATTGTCAGTAAAAGCTGATTTCTGGAGACCAGATGCACACAGGTGAGAGTGAGAGAACACAAGGTTTGGGCAAGTCTTTTAACCGGGACTGACTGAGATAACCTGGCAGATCTGCTGCAATTGCAGGGGGCACCCAGGACAGATGAGAGGGGGAATAGCAGTGGGTCAGATTGCATTATTTTCCTTAAATAAGTTTATGTAGGCTCCTTCCTCCCCACAACTGGAAGCTAGATACTCCACAGGCATGCCAAGATTTGCTTGCACTGCCTTCATCCAGGGAATTCTAGATGTCATCAATGATGAAAAATCTATCTGCATTATATGAGCTCTCCCTGCCCCCCAATAAATGCACCTTTAAAAAAATACTGTATATATCCCCAGTATACTTTTTTTGCCCTTCAAAACACAGTATAACACAGTATAGAGCTGACACTTTAATTTCAAGTCATGAAAAAGCAAACAAGTGTGTGTAAACAGTTCAGATACCTTCTTACATAGCTCATCTAGGATATTGCTTTGATTCCATTAGTTAACTAGTTTTTTGTCATTTAATTGGGAAGAGGAATGTGAACTGATGGTCCCACTCAAAGTGCTGTAGCTCAGTGCTATCAGAGAGGCCCTCGCTAAATTAGAAGTGTCATCTGCTTTGATTAGAGCGGAACTGGAGTGTTAGACAAATACACTGACGAAGCAAATGCACTCACAAAGGACCATGACAGATCATTTTTTCCCCAACTGGAATGTTGGAGGCAAGCTGCAGCCCTACCTGCGAACGTTTGGATTGGTTATGGAGGAATATACTGGAATGTTGGAGGCAAATGGCATCTTGACATCAATGAGCATTAGAATCATTGTAAACTCAAGGGGATGAGACAAGGCCACCTGGGCAGGTAATGGAAAGATTGGGAGTCAGCGGTGTAAATATCTGTGAATACCTCGTTTCAAACCCATTTGAATGAGCCGACTCTTAAATCCTCTCTCGGATTGGCTCCTGTTCTCAGTTCCTCCATTCCTGAAGTTGGGGGTTTGGGGAGGGGGGGGGAGCACAAAGGTAGCTTTAAAGCACCTTTGTGATCCCTGTATTCTGGGGCAGACAGGGGCCTGCCCAGCCCCTGGGGTAAATTAGAGTAGCCTCCAAGCTGTTCTAGCTTCTGTTCTTGTTCCCATCAGGCCCTGGGAAGCAGACAATAGCCACAGCACAGTGCAATCTGGTCACACCCTGACCCACCCCTGACATATCCCTATACCAGGGGCTGGGACAGGGCTGAGAGCAGATCTGGGATACAATCCATACACCAGCGCTAGACAAGCCAGGGATGTCCTCTACAGAGGATGTATCACCCATTTCCATCACTGTTAGGCTGCCAGTACAGCATAAAGGGGTTTTTTGCGTAACTGCAAATCAGGCCCAATCTCTTCATTTGGTGTTTTTTCCTTCTGAACAGAAAAGGCTCATGAAATATTTAATATTTCAATTAAAAAGTCACTTTGAAAAAAAGTTAAATATTCATTCTTCTGCAGTGCTGTGAGCTCAGAGCAGCAGCACTGTTCCAGGGCATGAGAACCAGAACCTGGGACTGGAAACCCAAGGGAAACTGTTCAGCCTACGTTCACTGTCTGAGCTGACTGAAGTGCAAAAAATAAACAGTCAAGTAGATTTTTAAATCCTTACATTTTTAATAATCTCAGGTGTCTCATGAATTTTGTGCTCACAGAGTCCCTTAAGAACTCGGAATTGATTCCTTGGCATTCTCAGTTTATACAAGGGATACCCAGAGAACATAAGAATGGCCACACTGGGTCAGACCAAAGGTCCATCTAGCCCAATATCCTGTCTTCTGACAGGGCCTGGTGCCAGCGGCTTCAGAGGGAATTAACAGAACAGGGCAATTATCAAGTGATCCATCCGCTGTTGTCCAGTCCCAGCTTCTGGCAGTCAGAGCTTTAGGGATGGGGTTGTGTCCCTGACCATCTTGGTTAATAGCCATTGATGGACATATCCCCCATGAACTTACCTAAGAGAAGAAAGGCATCAACGCCACACACTTGAATCAATGGATGGGGGAACTTGGTGGGGCCAGCGGTGAAAGGGGGGTAGTTCCAGTAGCAAGGGAGGGAGACACTCGCCAAAGGACAGTAGGAAGCTCTTCCCCCCAGGAGTCTCTGGCATCCATTGGCCAGCTGGGGCAGAGGGGTGCTGATTGGACAGCATTTCCCAGCTCCCAAGATTTAGACCCGTGCAGGGGCCATGGGAAGCCTCTTTCAGTTCCATTCCAGCAGCCCACTCTATCCACACAAACTAGGAATGGGAATACAGCCTAACAAATGCTGTGGGTCCAGTCAATCGCCTGTTTAGGGAGTCAGGAAGGAATTTTTTCTCCTGTGGGATAACTGGCAAAGGACCAGAAAGTTTCTTTCCTTCCTTGCAGCACCTTCATGCCACCAGGGGTTAGGATGGAGCATGCTTAGTACCTGACTGAGGTGCAGTTGTTTATTCATTATAATTTACAGCCGGTTTCCAGTGAGATTAAGAGAATAAAATTAATGGTTCCCAGAGGTAAAAGTCCTGGGATTTTTAAGTCTATGGATTGATCACAAACAATTGAACAGGTTATTGATGGCAGAGCCAAACCTGAGTGGCACTGTGACTGTGTGTGCCAGGTTGAAATGCCTCTCACTGAAATTTGGCCTGGCAGCCCTTCCATCATTTTGGGAGCCCTCTCAAATGGGGGACGCAGGGCAAAGTGCCTCCCACCCACCCCCGCAACCCTGTTTATGGACCAATATACCACTGTGTTAAGTGGTGTACAAATACAGAACAAAAAGACAGTCCCCTGCCCCAAAAGCTTACAAGTTCTATATCTGTTACTATTGCCTACACTGTGCCATTCAAAGCCCCAGTGCCTTTGTCAAACCCTATTCCTGAGTACAAAACATACCTCATAGAATATCAGGGTTGGAAGGGACCTCAGGAGGTCATCTAGTCCCACTCCCTGCTCAAAGCAGGACCAATCCCTAAATGGCCCCCTCAAAGATTGAACTCACAACCCTGGGCTTAGCAGGCCAATGTTTAAACCACTGAGCTATCCCTCCCCCCATATAGGGAAGAAAATTAAAACTATGCATCTTAGGTGACCAGTCGCAGCTAGCAAACACAGTTTAAACTACATCATCAAACAGTGAATATTTGCAATTGCTCCTGATCAAGCCATAGATTTAGAAGAAAAAAAACTTTACAAAAACTGGCAAAATGAATTGAAATAATGAGCAAATTTGAGGAAATCACAATTTGCTTGCAGCTATTCAACAATTCATGCCTCCTACAGGAATGGTGTCCCTAGCCTCTGTTTGCCAGAAGCTGGGAATGAGCGACAGGGGATGGATCACTTGATGATTACCTGTTCTGTTCATTCCCTGTGGGGCACCTGGCATTGGCCACTGTCGGAAGACAGGATACTGGGCTAGAGGGACCCTTGGTCTGACCCAGTAGGGCCATTCTTATGTTCTACCACTGTGCTCTGCCCATTATTCCACACAGTTGTCCTTGCATTAATGTACATAATATTATATCTAACAATTTACAAGGTCCAATCCCTGAAAAGAATTGTGCTTTGGGATGACACAAAATGCACAGTGATAACACATGGCCATTGCCCCTTTCACTGTTGCCTTCTACCACAGTAAAACATTTCAGCATTCTTCAGAATGTGCTATTGGAATGTTGGTATTTCCAAAGGACATCACTTGTATAGGGGTCAAAGTGCGTATCAGTTGGTATCCTTGGTATCAGGTACATTGGATAGTTCTCTAGTATTTAAAGTGTTGAATCAACAGACTCCTAGGCATTAGAAAATACAGTGCTGACAAATATGTAATTCAAGTACAGGACATTGCTCAAGTAGCAGCCCCTTCACTCGTTCCATCTCTTCCAGAACATGTAGGCTATGTCTACACTGAAGCGCTACAACAGCGCAGCTGCATCACTGCAGTGCTTCAGTATAGTCACTACAGCAGGAGGGGGTTCTCCGATGGTGGTAGTTAGTCCACCTCCCTGAGAGGCTGTAGCGAAGTCGACAGAAGAATTCTTCCATTGACCCCCAGGGGTTAGGCTGGCATAGCTCAAGGGTGTGGATTTTTCACACCCCTGAGAGATGTGGCTATGCCAATGTAAGCTTTCAAGGTAGAGCAGCCCTTAGTTTTAACAGCACTGCCTACTTGAAACACTGATGCTCATGAATGAATTAAGCGGGTTTCAGTTGTTTTATTTATTAATCATTGTTCTGAGCTGGATGAAACCTTGCTATGGGTTGAGCTAAAACCTCATTCAAACTGATTTGTGAATCATTTAAGACAGGGTACGGTTAAGGGGCCATGCCCAAAAGAACGCCTCACAGAGTCTGCCCAGAAACGAAAACTTTGTGGGCAGAAGGTTCCACTGCGATTGTGACTTTGTGTGGGGCAGGGCTGTGCAAGAGGGAAGAGAAATCACACAGAAACTGAGAACAGGCAAGGATAGACACACAGAGAGAGAGGCAGAGGCAAAGGCAAAAAGCAAGCAGCCTCTGAGCAGAGTGTGGAAAAAGTTAGAGAGAGAATTTTTGGGTCTGTTGGCTAAAGAGGTTTGGCACTGTAAGCTAAAAACTGCTGGTTTTAGTTTTGGTTCCTCCTGCATTTGGAGAAGCAGGACTTAGCACATTTCTTATAAATAAACAAGATTGCGTCAAAGAAAATGCCATACTCCATCAATTTCTGCTTCCTACTGGCACATCCCCAGGGCCTTGAAGTTTGACTAGCTGCTCAGGTTGAAAAAGGGAAATATTTGTACTGCTTTGCATAGCTTCATAGGCACATGAAAGGCATGGGCCTCTGTAGCGAAGCGAAACTCAACAGCACGGCGCCTCCTGCTGGTTATCCTGGGAATTAGCTCTTGTCCAGCCCAGAGCGCCCTCTGCAGGCAGGTGTCTCACCTGCCTTAGGACTCCCGTGTCCCTCCCGGACCCCGGTGCCCCTTTTTCTCTGGGTTCTGCCCCCAGCAGTAACCCACAGTCTGGGTCTCCCCTCCCAGGGGAACCCCCAACCCTCTATCCCCACCTTGCCTCAGTGGCTACTGCCAGTCATCATCTAGCCCCCGCTCACTGGGGCAAACTGCAGTCTGTAAAAGGCCACTCATCATTAGCAATGGGGGTCGGACCAGTTGCCTCTGCCTAACCCTAGGCTACAGCCTCTGCAATCCTAGTACCTGTTTTGGCCTTTTAGCAAGGCCCACAGCCTAGGGATTTACCAGGCTGGAGCTCTGCTCTGCCCCCAGGCAGCCGGGTCCTTCTCCCTCCAAGGCAAGGCTGGAGAGAGCCTGTCCCAGTTCCTCCCTGAGCCCTTATAACAGGGCCAGGTGTGGCCTGATTAGGGCATGGCCCCAGCTGTGGCTGCTTCCCCAATCAGCCTAGCCCTTTTTTCTAGGAGCAGGGTAATTCCCCCCCCCCCCCCGCCCCCGCCCACAGCCTCATTTAGAATTATTTGTAACATGCAGATTTCTCAGTCTCCCTTTCCCTCCACTCGGAGGGGAAATTGCAATTTTTTCAAAGTGCAAATACTTCTGGGTAATTTATCATCAAAAATATACAAACTTGATACAAGTTTATTTCTTTAAAAAAGGATTCTTCTAAATGATCAGATTCCAAAGTTTATATTTTATAATACACATATATAGTAATATAGTACATTTCAGGATTTAAAAAGGGAAACAAAATGGTCCATTCTTCTATTTTATGTCCAAACTTATGATGAGGATTCATTTTTGTACTTTTTCCCTTTTAACTTACTCTGTGATTTCAGTCCATTGTTCAATTAAAAAAATGATTCCTTACCCTCTCCCCATGTGATCTCAATATTATGGTTATGTATCCCTTGAAATGCATCAATGATGCATAATATCAACAAGGACTCCAGCTTCCATTTATCTTCAAATATTTCATAATCCACTGCAGAATATTCTCAGCTGCAATTTTTGCTTTCAAGTTTGGCCACCATGTGTGCAGCATTAATTTCTCTGTTCGCATGTAATTCATTCAGGGACTTACACCAGCTGAGAACCACATATGGAGGCCCAGATTTACGGAGCTTTTATTTTGTGCCATGGAAGCCTCAAGAAACAATTTTCTATTTGAATGTTGAGCGTTTACAGTAGTCTTGTCATTCACTAGAGACAGTGGATTATAAAGTCATATTCTGCAACAATGCTACCCAAAAAACCCTAAGATTTAACAATCCAGCTTTATTATATTTTTAAGGCATTTTTTTAAAAATGTCCCACTCTCTTTTAATGTTTGTTATTAGATAATATCTACCTCCTTCTTTTACTGGTCCAGTTTCAGATGCAGTTTCTGTCCCTGTGTGTGCCACCATAACAACTCTCAGAGCTACATTCAGAAATGAATTTGTGAGAATGTGGACCTATGTAGGTGTAACTTATTAACAGAGGGAACTGGAAGAAGTTATAAGTCACACCAGCTTAGATGCCCTACGATTCACCTCTGAACTTAGCCTTCTCCCTCTGTCTTCCCTCTTTTTTCCTTTGTGGCTGACTCCAATGCCAAATTCCAAATTCCTTCTCCTCAAAATAGAAATATTGATTCCCCTGCCCCCACCCCAACATCCACCCTTTCTAACAGCCACATGCTACTGCATTTGGAATGCAATTTAA
Organism: Platysternon megacephalum; assembly: GCA_003942145.1. NCBI lineage: Eukaryota > Metazoa > Chordata > Testudines > Platysternidae > Platysternon > Platysternon megacephalum. The sequence continues at coordinate 8,496,190 of QXTE01000044.1, forward strand.
AAACAAACAAAACCCAGGCAATACTAGGCAATTTGGTAAATGTATGGATCTTAACTAAGTTCAGCCTATAGATTGAGCTATTTGTAAGAGCAGTACTCATTAAATTATGCATAATGTGCAATTTGCTATTCAAACTGTAGGATTACTCATTAGATCACATAATATTCAAGCTGGGCAGTTTCTGCTGGAAAATGCTGATTCATTGAAAGTAAAACATTCCGCGGGAACACATCAGCTTTGATTAAGCTTTAAATGGAAACCTGCCACCTTGCCCACCTGCCCCCTCAGCAGCCTGGTGAGTTTATTTCATTTCAGTAAGACTGAAACATGTCCCACTGCAAGAACATTTTGTTGTTTCCAAAAGGAAATATTGTCAAATTGCACTTCTGCAAACTGGGCCCAACAATCTTTTTTCCATATGAATGTGGAAAAACTTTGATCACTAGAATGTTTTCCACTCAGCTCTACTAAAGTTCAAGGTGAAACTAGCTGGGGGCTCTAGTGAGGCGGAATGCAATAGCCCAAACTGGAATATGGCTACATCACTGGGGTTAACATTTCCATTTTTGTGAAGACATGCAAGAGATTTTGCATGACCCCCAAAGGTCAGGAGCTTGTCTGAGGTCTCATCTAAAAGATGGCACCTCCAGTAATACAGATTCCCTTAACACCGTGTCAGCATTCATTCAACGTTCACGCTGATAAGAGTGCCACCTACGGAATCACTAAATGGTGTGATGTAAACATTGTGGCTAATAGTTTATCAAGATTCAGAAAGGAACTGGACATTTATATGGATAACAAGAATATCCAGGATTATAATAGTTAACACTAACAACAATTTTAGAATGAATGTCTCAGGGTTTAAGCCAATCTGACAGTTTTAGATACCAGGATGAGACCTAAAATGGGGAACAGTTTATCCAACATATGCCAAATGCAGCATCTGGTGCTGGCCACTGCCAGAAACAAGATACTAGACTAAATGGATCAGAGTCTGAACCAGTATAGCAGTTTCTGTGTTCTCATTTCTAGTTTCAAATGTCTCTACTCATTGTTGCTGAAAACAAGAGTGCAGCTCACTCTAATTCCTTCCAGGGTATGGAAAGAAAAGGACAAATCAACATTAGTTATGGCTCATCTCTGTGTTCTTGCAAGTATTAACTTTAAATCAATAAATATCAGCAACAGTCCATTTCTTCTTCCACCCAAAAATAGTTCTATAAACTCCGTTGCCATAACAAACCATAAAGAACAGGCTATCACACACTTATCAACATTGCAACATACAATAATCCAAGTTACCAAATAAACTACAAGTACTAGATACCATAGGGCATCTGGCTTTATTTAATTTGCTTTATAACGGGTAATAACATGACAGCACAGCTGACATGTGGAAGAGCATGTCGGGCCAACTAGTCAACTTAGCCACAAGCCAGCCTCCAGGATTGCATCCACAAAAGTGAGCATATGCTCATTTTGCAGCCACATGCCCAGAGTGAGTGTGCAAACATAGGGTTCTACATGCAAAACAGGTTCTAAATGCAAAACAGGTGCACGCCCAATTTGATACGCCTGTTCTTCGCAATTCCTCCCAAAAATGTTGACATTAACTTTAAAAGGGCAGGGTACAAATTAAAATTGAGAGACCACCAACTGCATCTCTGGAGCAAATCTCACCTACATACCCCATTTATTTAAACAACAAGCTATCTGAGGGAGGAACCTTTTTTTGCCATGTGTTTGTACAGTGTCTAGAAAAAACGTAGGGCTCCTAGGCACTATTGCAATATAAATTATAATAAACATATGCAGTGAAGTTAGTAATTACTGTGCCTTTGTTCATTATTTTCCTGCTTAATGTGAATTACCATCAATGGGAAAAATATGCCCTTGACAGAAAGAAGTGGGGGGAAATTGTGAGAGCAGCCAAGGACCTCTATGGTCTATAGAGCCAGGGAGTAAGTAATAAAACCAATTACTGCCCTAATCTAATTTGAGTAATGATTTTGGGCCAAGGGGGGGAAAGAGCCTGACAACAATTTAATGTGTTAATTGTAGAGATGGACCAAAGTCTGATATCTGAACATCTGCAATATTTGGGATAATATGGGTCTTCCTACAAATTTCACAGGTGACACCTATTCTGTAATGGACCAGACAAATATTCAAGATTCAAACACTTTGAACTTTGTGAAAGTCTGGATCAGAACTTTACAGCTCAGGACCATCTCTAATTAGTGGAAAGGTTTAGGGCAGGATTTGAACCACATAGTGGCTCTCAGCTTTGGTATTCTGCTCTTCCTACTTGCAGAGAACTCTTATGGTCTCCAATAAGGGATCAGCTCCCAGGAAGCCCAGGATATTACTGTGACAGGTTGGATCACAGAAACCACCTTGGGAACTGCCAACTGATGTGCCAAGACTACTTCTGCCCCTGCTTTCCTGCCCTGGCAGCTTGGGACTTCAGTGCCCTGCCTGTTTGAGCCAGACCCCCTAGCCTCCTGCAAACCCAGACCCAGGTCTGAACCACGTCCCCTAACAGCTGTAGGCTTAATTGAAAACAGCTTAAGAAGTGTTCCTGTCTCTAACACTCAGATGCCCAACTCCCAGTGGGGTCCAAACCCCAAATAAATCCATTTTACCCTGTATAAAGCTTATACAGGGTAAACTCAAATGTATAACACCGATAGAGAGAGATGCACAGCTGTTCCCCCCCCCCCCCAGGTATTAACACATACTCTGCGTTAATTAATAAGTAAAAAGTGATTTTATTAAATACAGAAAATAGGATTTAAGTGGTTCCAAGTAGTAACAGACAGAACAAAGTGAATTACCAAGTAAAATAAAATAAAACATGCAAGTCTAAGCCTAATACAGTAAGAAAACTGAATACAGATAAAGCCTCACCCTCAGAGGTGTTCCGTAAGCTTCCTTTTACAGACTAGTCTCCTTCTAGTCTGGGTCCAGCAATCACTCACATTCCCTGTAGTTACTGTCCTTTGTTCCATTTTCTCTCAGGTATCCTTGGGGGTGGAGCCAGCTGAAAACAAAATGGAGGGGTCGCCCACGGGCTTAAATAGACTTTCTCTCGTGGGTGGAGACCCCCTCCAGAGGACTGGAGAAGGGCAAACATAGTTCTTATAATTAAAACAGGGGAAAAAGAGGACTCAGGGAATTATAGGCCAGTCAGCCTACCTTCGATATCTGGAAAGTTACTGGAACAAATGATTAAACAATCAATTTGTAAGCACCTCGAGAATAATAGGGATATAAGTAATTGCCAACCTGGATTTGTCAAGAAAAAATCATGCCAAACCAACCAAATTTCCTTCTTTGACAGGATTACTGGCCTAGTGGAGATGGGGAAGTAGTAGATGTGATAGATCTTGATTTTGGGAAGGCTTTTGACACAGTCCCACATGACAGTTTCATAAACAAACTAGAGAAATGTAATCTAGATGAAATTACTATAAAGTGAGTGGCACAACTGGTTGAAAGACTGTATACTTAAAGAGTAGTTATCAATGGTTAGTAGTCAAAGTGAGAAGGGGTCCTGCCAGGGTCAGTCCTGGGTCCAGTACTATTCAATATTATCATTAATGCCTTGGATATTGGAGTGGAGAGTGTGTTTATACAATTTGCAGACGACACCAAGCTGGGAAGGGTTGCAAGCACTTTAGTAGATAGGATCAGAATTCAAAAAGACCTTGACAATTTAGAGAATTGTTCTGAAATCAACAAGATAAAATCCAATTAAAACAAGTGCAAAATACTAAACGTAGAAAGGAAAAATCAAATGCACAACTACAAAATGGGGAATTACTGACTAGGTGGTAGTACCGCTGAAGAGAATCTGGGGATTATAGTGGATCACAAATTGAGTATGAGTCAACAATGTGATGCAGTTGTAAAAAAGGCTAATATTCTGAGGTGCATTAATCAGAGTGTTGTATGTAAGACAAGGAGGTAATTGTCCTGCTGTACTCAGCATTGGTGAGACCTCAAATGGAGCATTGTTTCCTATTCTGGGCACCACACTTTAGGAAAGAGGTGGACAAATTGGATTGAGTACAGAGGAGAGCAACAAAAATGGTAAAAGGTTTAGAAAACATGAGGAAAGATTTTAAAAACTGAGCAAGTTTAGTCTTGAGAAAAGAAAATTGAAGGGAGACCTGATAACAGTCTTCAAATTTTAGGGCTGTTATAAAGAGGACGGTGATCAATTGTTCTCCATGTCCACTGAAGGTAGAACATTCAAGCAGTAATGGGCTTAATCTGCAGCAAGGGAGATTTAGGTTTGATATTAGGAAAACTTTTCTAACTATAAAGGTAGTTAAGCTCTGGACTAGGCTCCCAAGGGAGGTTGTGGAATCCCCATCACTGGAAGTTGTTAAAGAACAGGTTAGACAAATATCTGTCAGAGACGGTCTAGTTTTCTTGGTCCTGCCTCAGCACAGGGTTCTCAAGGTCCCTTCCAGCCTTACATTTCTATGATTCTACGCTATATGGGCAAGACCTGACTTTTTTAAGAAACATGGTTTATATTTATGACTGGACACGCCAAGTGGAGCCAGCTAATGCACTTCTTAGGTGTGTAGTGCCAAGTGCCTCACTAAATCCCCCCAGGATGCATTAATCAGCACTACTGCACTGGCTTGTATCTTTGCCCATTTCTAGTTGATGCCAGAGGTTAAATGGTCTTCTGACAGTGCTGGCAGAGTTTGAAACCACAAACTTGTAGCAATGTGCACAGTTCAGTGTGCCAGTTAGTGTCGATATTATTATGGGACTGAGGTCTGAATTGACTCCCCACTTAGTCCCTCTGAACCACTCTCCTCCAGCCAATCTACCTAGGCATTCATAGCATGCCTATCACTGTAGTAATCCAGCGTGCCTCTAATTCCCCACTGCTAAGACCCTGCCATTTTGGAAGATCCTACAGGAGTGCTGCTTTCTCATCTCAGATCGCATCATCACATACAGGTCCACAATCAGAGTAGGACCACAGTGCACCCCCACCACCCCAGGGAAGCAACAGAGCACACAAAAATTGAACAGAGCTGAAGCCCAGCACAGAAGCAGAGCTGCACATGACGACACAGCCAGAGATGGGATTTCAGAAGTTAGCGAGGGGGCAGGATGGAGCTGAAAGCACAGTGGGAGGTTGCAGAAAGGGAAAAGGGAGCACGGCAATGGATGCAAACTAGTGTTTTTGAAACTGAATGAGTAACCAGAAGTCCCAATGAAGCCACAGAGGATTGACGGTACTCAGCACTTCTCAGGCCCTAAGGACTTGTGCCCTGTAGAATAGTTGAAGAAGGACTCAGCAAGAATTTTCAAAGGGGATGGTAAAGGGTGATGTGCATCTGTATATGTAGGGGAGGTTGGGAGAAACACCAATGTAAAGAAACAAACATCAAAGCAAATCTTCCCCATTGTGCTGGCATCCAGCAGTGGCTATTCACAGATTTAACTGACATCCTTTTCAACATGCCATCATCATAGAGAAGTCCCTGCCCCTTCTCAAGAACTGAAAGCCAACAACTCAAATACTATGGGCCTGATTCTCAAATGTTTGCATCAGAATAAAACTCCATTGATTTCAGCAGAGTTACATTGGCAAACAACTGAAGGAATGCAATGGAGAGTCAGGAGACAGAAGCTTAGACAATCTTTTTCATGGCTGAACTTTTCCCATATTTGATGGTGGTCCAAACGGTAAAAACTCCTTGTGGAAAGTTTGATTAGTATCATTTCAGGTATTTTTGAGCTCCACAAACATGAAAAATAATTTCCCCCCTTAAATTTGTGCTTGCATAACTCAAAATAAGCCAAAGCTAGAAACTTTGAANGGGGGGGGGGGGGGGGGGGGGGGGGGGGGGGGGGGGGGGGGGGGGGGGGGAAACAGTCATATGAAGAAAAGTTCAGTGGTCCAAATTTTGATCTCAGGTAAGGTGGTGTAACACAGGAAAATCAATAGGACCCTATAAAAATTATCTCTTTAAAAAAAAGAAATCCATAGAATTTAATTTTAAAAAATGATAATCTTAAAGTTTGTAGGATTTTCCCAGAAGGAGTAATTTCAATTACCTGTGTATTATAATATGCAATTCAATGGGACAAGTTAATGTTGCAATAGAAATCTTAAACTTTCTGAATTTCCCGATCTTTGTTTGCTCGCTATCTCAACCTTGTTGCTGCAGTGAGGTTAGTTTTATATTTAGTATCATTATCTAGTTTGTACTAGACCTGGAAAAAAATGGTAACATCGTGGCTTGATCCCCCGCCCCCCATTCAAACAAAAAAACAAAAACAAAAACACTGATGAAAAAATTCCAACCAACTCTAATTTACACTTTTATCATATCCTTCATCCAAAGTTCTCGAAGCCTTCTATAAACAGAAATAAATTAGACCCTGCTCCAGAAGTGCATTTAAGCACGTTTAACTATAAGCACATGAGTAGTCCTTTTGGGATCTGCTCACATACTTAAAGTTAAGCACGTGCTTAAATGCTTTGCTGGACTGAGCTCTTAAACTCTGTAAGTTAAGTAATTTTTATACCTATTTTACAAAAAGAGAAACAGAGCCAGAGATTTTAAGGTCAACATTTTCAGACATGTCCATTAATTTTGGTTTCTTCCTTATTTCAGTTAAAGGCACGTAGGGCCTGATTTTCAGACGTGCTGAGCACCACTGACTTCTCCAGCTCTACTCACTAGATTATGCTCCTTTCTCCCATGAGAGGAGCACGATTCCTGCATTGATTGATTCCCGGGTTAACAGTGAGACTAGCATTTAATTTCTCCATTAAACGGGTCAGCCAAGTTGAATTACTGAGCAAAGGGGTGCCTGGGTTTCATTACCAAACAGTGGGGTACAAATGAATAATAATTTAAAAAGCAAAAAAAAGGAATTAAAATGTGACGAATTAAAGGGAGTTCCAAAATATCGTGTTGCTGAAATACTTCTGCTAAAAGTGTGCCTGCACAGATGGAGCGGAGCACTGTCACCAGTGACCTTGTTCACTCTTCCGCACCAACTCCATTTTTCCAAGTTTCTTCCTCCTACTGGAGCTACGGACCTTCCATCCTCAGCGGTATTGTGACTTGCCAGCACACATCTTTGAAAGGAACGTCTTTAAGCACTCATTTGAAAACAAAAAAAAGTGAGACAGGAAAATGATTTCCCTGGAAAGCGAGCAGAATAACCACCATTGCACAGCATAACATTGCAGCACTAAACATATATCACCCTTGTTATAACTGGAGATTGTCAGTAATCATTACCAGAGATCTAGGCTATGAAAGCATAGTAGTTAATCACCTGCTCTTATCTGGTGGTTTTAAAGGATCCACCGCGGAGGGATCTTTTTATATGTGCTTTCTGTCAGTGGGAATGGGATTATACAGGAGTCAGAATTGACATGGCTAATTTCTGATGAACTCTATTCTACAGATGGACCTGACTCAAAGAGCACAGGGTCTCAAAAGCCTTGCGAAATTTCAAATCCAGACGTGGATTTTTGAATCCATCTCTACAGCTATTCTCATTCAGGCGTTCTGACTTCTAACCTGTCCTACTCTATTCTCTTCACTCATGTTTTCCAAATGGAGCAGTCACTTAGGACTAGACTGTACCTAGCCTGTTCAGATGTACAAGGTGAGGGGAAGAGTGAGTCTTCTCCCATTTCGTGTGACCATGCAGAGGATACGCACAGTACCTATCACTGAGCTCCCTCTGTGTAGAAGGACCCTGATACCGCAATGCTGACAGCCATGCTAGAAATCCACTGGGAGTGTGGACAGACAGGGCAAGCTCATGCTGCAAGCTACTAAAAAGTTTTAGAAGCAGTTGCCACTGTATGCTCTCCTCCAGGGCCTGCTGCAAGTCTAGTGCCTGTCCCTGGGACAGTGACTGCAAATTACCACCTCAAGCCCTGGTCTACACTACGAGTTTAGGTCGAATTTAGCAGCATTAGATCGATTTAACCCTGCACCCGTCCACACGACGAAGCCGTTATTTTCAACTTAAAGGGCTGTTAAAATCGATTTCGGTACTCCTCCCCCAACAAGGGGATTAGCGCTGAAATCGACCTTGCCAGGTCGAATTTGGGGTAGTGTGGTCGCAATTCGACAGTATTGGCCTCCGGGAGCTATCCCAGAGTGCTCCATTGTGACCGCTCTGGACAGCACTCTCAACTCCAATGCACTGGCCAGGTAGACAGGAAAAGGCCCGCGAACTTTTGAATCTCATTTCCTGTTTGGCCAGCATGGCGATCTGCAGGTGAGTGCAGATCTCATCAGCAGAGGTGACCATGATGGAGTCCCAGAATCGCAAAAGAGCTCCAGCATGGACCGAACGGGAGGTACAGGATCTGATCGCTGTATGGGGAGATGAATCCGTGCTATCAGAACTCCGTTCCAAAAGACAAAATGCCCAAACATTTGAAAAAATCTCAAAGGGCATGAAGGACAGAGGCTATAACAGGGACCCGCAGCAGTGCCGCGCGAAACTTAAGGAGCTGAGGCAAGCCTACCAAAAAAACAGAGAGGCAAACGGCCACTCCAGGTCAGAGCCCCAGACATGCCGCTTCTATGATGAGCTGCATGCCATTCTAGGTGGTGCAGCCACCACTACCCCACCCCTGTGCTCTGACTCCGTCAATGGAGTAGCACGCAACAGGGATGCGGGTTTTGGGGACGAGGAAGATGATAGCTCACAGCAAGGAAGCGGAGAAACCATTTTCCCCGACAGCCAGGAACTGTTTCTCACCCTGGACCTGGAGTCAGTACCCCCCGAACCGACCCAAGGCTGCCTCCCGGACCCGCCAGGTGGAGAAGGGACCTCTGGTGAGTGTACTTTTGTAAATATTATACATGTTTTAAAAGCAAGCGTGTTTAATGATTAATTTGCCCTGGCATTCGCGGCCAGTACAGCTACTGGGAAAGTCTGTTAACGTGTCTGGGGATGGAGCGGAAATCCTCCAGGGACATCTCGTTAAAGCTCTCCTGGATGTACTCCCAAAGCCTTTACAAAAGGTTTCTGGGGAGGGCAACCTTATTCCGTCCTCCATGGTAGGCCAGTAGCACGTAGTCTGGAATCATTGCATAACAAAGCATGGCAGCATATGGGCCCAGTGTTTGCTGGCATTCAAACAGCATCCGTTCTTTATCTCTCTGTGTTATCCTCAGGAGAGTGATATCATTCCTGGTCACCTGGTTGCAATAGGGGGGACATTCAGAGGTGCCCGTTCCTGCTGGGCTATTTGCCTGTTGCTAAACAGAAATGTTCCCCGCTGTTAGCCACGCGGTGGGGGGAGGGGTGAAGCGATCATCCCAGAGAATTGGGGGGGGGGGGGAGTTGGGTTTGTGCTGCATGTTAACCCGAAAACCGCAGCCCCTCCTCCTTTTAAATGACCAACCCATTTTAAATGGCCAACCCAACAGCTGCTTGGTATGGGAAATGAGGGCGCTGCTGTTTGAAACCATTCCCACATGTTATGAAGGTTAAAGAAGCCAAAAGACTGTGTCTTACCATGGTTGCCTACAAGCCAAATTCTGTTGCACGGCCCTGCGTGAATGATCTCTCACACCAAACCGGCATACCCTCAATAAGAGGCAAAATGCCGAAAGCACATGTGCTATGTAATGTTAACAGCAAGGTTTACCGTGAAAGAGGCTACCCATTGTTCTCTAAAATGTGTCTTTTTAACTACCACTCTCCCTTTTTTTTCCTCCACCAGCTGCAAATGTTTCAACGCTCACACTATCTTCTCCTTCCCAGAGGCTAGCGAAGATTAGAAGGCGAAAAAAACGCACTCGCGATGAAATGTTCTCTGAGCTCATGCAGTCCTCCCACACTGAAAGAGCCCAGCAGAATGCGTGGAGGCAGACAATGTCAGAGTCCAGGAAAGCACAATATGAACATGAGGACAGGTGGTGGGCTGAAGATAATAAGTGGCGGGCTGAAGATGATAGGTGGCGTCAGCTTGGTGACAGAAGGCAAGAGGCAATGCTGAGGCTACTGGAGGAACAAACTGATATGCTCCAGCGTATGGTTGAGCTGCAGGAAAGTCAGCAGGAGCACAGACTGCCGCTACAGCCCCTGTGTAACCAACCGCCCTCCTCCCCAAGTTCCATAGCCTCCTCACCCAGATGCCCAAGAACGCAATGGGGGGGTCTCCGGGCACCAACCACTCCACCCCAGAGGACTGCCCAAGCGACAGAAAGCTGGCATTCAATAAGTTTTAATGTGCAGTGTGGCCTTGTCCTTCCCTCCTCCCCCACCCCTCCCGGGCTACCTTGGCAGTTATCCCCCTATTTGTGTGATGAATTAATAAAGAATGCATGAATGTGAAGCAACAATGACTTTATTGCCTCTGCAAGCGGTGATTGAAGTGGGGAGGGGAGGGTGGTTAGTTTACAGGGAAGAAGAGTGAACCAAGGGGGGGGGGTTCATCAAGGAGAAACAAACAGAACTTTAACTCCGTAGCCTGGCTAGTCATGAAACTGGTTTTCAAAGCTTCTCTGATGCGCACCGTGCCCTCCTGTACTCTGCTAACCGCCCTGGTGTCTGGCTGCGTGTAATCAGCGGCCAGGCAATTTGCCTCAACCTCCCACCCCGCCATAAACATCTCCCCCTTACTCTCACAGATATTGTGGAGCACATAGCAAGCAGTAATAACAACGGGAATATTGGTTTCGCTGAGGTCTAGCCGAGTCAGTAAACTGCGCCAGCGCGCTTTTAAACGTCCAAATGCACATTCTACCACCATTCTGCACTTGCTTAGCCTATAGTTGAACAGCTCCTGACTACAGTCCAGGCTGCCTGTGTACGGTTTCATGAGCCATGGCATTAAGGGGTAGGCTGGGTCCCCAAGAATAACTATAGGCATTTCAACATCCCCAACGGTTATTTTCTGGTCTGGGAAGAAAGTCCCTTGCTGCAGCTTTTGAAACAGACCAGAATTCCTGAAGACACGAGCGTCATGTACCTTTCCCGGCCATCCCACATTGATGTTGGTGAAACGTCCCTTGTGATCCATCAGTGCTTTCAGCACCATTGAAAAGTACCCCTTTCGGTTTATGTACTCGCTGGCTTGGTGCTCCGGTGCCAAAATAGGGATATGGGTTCCGTCTATCGCCCCACCACAGTTAGGGAATCCCATTGCAGCAAAGCCATCCACTATGACCTGCACATTTCCCAGAGTCACTACCCTTGATATCAGCAGCTCTTTGATTGCGTTGGCAACTTGAATCACAGTAGCCCCCACAGTAGATTTGCCAAATTGATGCCCGACTGACTGGTAGCTGTCTGACGTTGCAAGCTTCCACAGGGCTATCGCCACTCGCTTGTGAACTGTGAGGGCTGCTCTCATCTTGGTATTCTGGCGCTTCAGGGCAGGGGAAAGCAAGTCACAAAGTTCCATGAAAGTGCCCTTACGCATGCAAAAGTTTCGCAGCCACTGGAAATCGTCCCAGACCTGCAACACTATGTGGTCCCACCAGTCTGTGCTTGTTTCCCGGGCCCAGAATCGGCGTTCCACAGCATGAACCTGCCCCATTAACACCATGATGTCCACATTGCCAGGGCCCGTACTTTGAGAGAAGTCTGTGTCCATGTCCTCATCACTCTTGTCACCGCGCTGCCATCGCCTCCTCGCCTGGTTTTGCTTTGGCAGGTTCTGGTTCTGCATATACTGCAGGATAATGCGCGTGGTGTTTACAGTGCTCATAATTGCGGTGGTGATCTGAGTGGGCTCCATGCTTGCTGTGCTATGGCATCTGCGCTGAAAAAAGGCGCGAAATGATTGTCTGCCGTTGCTCTAACGGACGGAGGGGCAACTGACAACATGGCTTACAGGGTTGTCACACACAATGGCCCCCTCAAGGATTGAATTCACAACCCTGGGTTTAGCAGGCCAATGCTCAAACCACTGAGCTATCCCTCCCCCCACTATTCATGGAGGGAGGGAGGGAGAGAGGGGGGAGCAAATGAATACAAATGAATACAAAACAAATCTGGTCTCTTTATTGTTTTGATCCACTCCATCTCTCTTATACATCTTAGGCTGGCAGCAGACGGTGCAGTATGACTGCTAGCCATCCTCGTCTCCTGGCTGCTCGCCAGAAGACGGTGCAGTATGACTGCTGGCCATCGTCGTCTCCCATTTATGTCCAGGCGCCCCCAGCTGACCTCACCAAGGCCAGCCAGGAGCACACATATCTGCCCAGGCGCCCCCGACCAACCTCACTGAGGTCGGCTAAAAGAGCACCCAGGAGATGACGACGATGACTACCAGTCATAATGCACCGTCTGCTGCCAAAAGGCCATGAGCTGCTGCTGTGTAGCAATGCAGTACCACGTCTGGCAACACCCAGGAGACATATGGTGACGGTGAACTGAGCAGGCTCCATGCTTGCCGTGGTATGTCGTCTGCACGGGTAACCCAGGAAAAAAGGCGAGAAACGATTTATTGCTGTTGCTTTCACGGAGGGAGGGAGGGGGGCTGATGACATTTACCCAGAACCACCCGTGACAATGTTTTTGCCCCATCAGGCATTGGGAGCTCAACCCAGAATTCCAACGGGCGGTGGAGACAGTGGGAACTGCGGGATAGCTACCCACAGTGCAATGCTCCGGAAGTCGACGCTAGCCTCGGTACTGTGGAC